>VZDJ01000162.1:1343746-1363012 GCA_008694505.1 Cyanoderma ruficeps
GGGGGGGGGGGGCAAGAATGGAGCTGGAAGGGAAATTTATGGGGAAAGGACAGAAGCTAGAGAAGGGCTTGGGGGTCAAGGATGGGAGCTGCAGGGAGTCTTGGGGGGGCACAGAAGGACCCGGCAGCAGACAGGGGCTCACCCCCCCAGCACTGGCCGTGCTCAGCCCCCTGCCCAGCCCACGATGTCTCGGTGCGGCACCGCGATAAGCCGGGGAGCCTCGCTGGGCCTGGACACGGCACCCCACGGTCCAACCCCCCGGGGAGCCGTCGGCAGCCGTGCGGAGGGGCCGATCCGCACATGCTCCCTGCCTTGTTTTGCAGGGCTCAGCGGGGCCGCCCCGTCCCGGCCCGTCCCGCCCCGCCGGGGCCGCCCCCGGCCGCTCCGGGCGCTTAAAGCCGTCCGAGCCGCGCCGGGCAGGGTAGAACCGCATCGAGCCGGTCGGGGCTGAGCAGCGCCATGATTTTCGATCGCCTCAAACGCTTCTCGATCGTGCTGGAGGGCGCGGAGCGGGACGGCCCGGCCGCCTTCAGCCCCGGGCAGGCGGTGTCGGGCCGCGTGGTGCTGGAGCTGGCGGCGGCCGCTCGGCTCGGGGCGCTGCGCCTGCGGGCCATGGGCGCTGCCCGCGTCCACTGGACCGAGTCCCGCAGCGCCGGCTCCAGCACCGCCTACACGCAGAGCTACAGCGACCAGGTGGAGTTTCTGAACCACCGCGACACGCTGATGGCACCCCCAGGTACGGCATCACCTGTCCCGGGGGCACCCCCCGAGCGGGGCCGTGGGGGCACCGGGGCACCCCGGGGCTGAAACAACGCGGGGGTGCGGCAGCCTGGACACCCCGGCTGTTGGGTGCTCCCGGCACCCCAACCGGCTGAAATCTGGGTGCCTGGGGCAGCAGCCGATGCTGGGTGCATGGCACCCCAAAACTGCAGAAATCTGGGTGCCAGGGACAGCTTGGCTGCTGGGTGCGTGACACACCAACAAGCTGAAATTTGGGTGCATGGGGTGCCTTAGGGTGTGAGCGCTCGGGGATTGGGTCGTGTAGGTCCTTGCGGGCTCCTCACGTTCTGGGTGCACCCTGAAGTCTTGGGGTGCACGGCTGCACTCTGCTGCTGTGCAGGGCACCTCGGTTAGGGACAAGACTCCCCCTTTTCTCTGAGCTGTTCATGGCAGGGAAGCAGCGTTGCAGAACTGTGGAGGTTGATTTGGGCAGCAGAGGTTGGCCTAAATAATCCCCGAGGTCCCCTCCAACCCTGGGATGCAAACTCTTGGGGGGCTTGGCTGGCTACTCACGCTCCAGCTGGGCACCTCGGGCTCTCACTCCAGAGCTGTGGAGCAAGGTGGCTGCAGGATGAAGCAGAGCCCTCCTGGGGAAGCTGCTCAGCTCTCCGAGGAGGTGCCCCTGGGCAGTGTGTGTCTGCAGACACATGGAATGCAGACAGTGCCCAGCTCCTGTGTCACAGCTGCTGCAGCTCAGCCCTGGCAGAAACTCTGCTGTGCCCTTGTCCTGCTCCTTGCTGGGTGCTGCACATCTCTGTGATCTCCCTTGGAAGTTCTGCCGAGGAGTTAATCCTTCTCAATCTGTTTTGCCCACAGACAATGGTGAGGCCACTGTCCTGCAGGCAGGAAGGCACGAGTTCCCCTTCACCTTCCAGCTCCCTGAGTAAGTTGCCGTTTTTGGGGGGAGAGGACATCTTGAAAATGAAGGGTTTTTTTGAGCAAAACCCTTCTAAAATTGTTTGTTGCTTGTGCCCAGGACCCTGGCCACCTCCTTCGAGGGGAAGCATGGCAGTGTGCGCTACTGGGTGAAGGCCAAGCTGCACAGACCCTGGTCAACAGTGAAGAAAGCAAAGAAGGAGTTCACTGTGATTGAACCCATCGACATAAACACCCCTGCGCTGCTGGTGAGCTCCCCCTGCTCCACCCCAGGGCTCTGGCATCCAAAACTTACCCAGGAAGCCCATGGGGAAGGTGTCTGCCTGCCTGTCAGCATTACAGTGCGGGCCTGGTTTCCAGAGGGAATGTTCCCCCCTGTAACTTGTGTCCTCCAGCGTTACCTGGGCTGGGCAGAGGTCAGCTGTGCCTCTTTGTTTTTGGAAACTTTAATGCATTGCAACAGCTTCTTGCATCAGATACCTGAGAAGTTGCTGATGCTCCCCAGCAGGTTCTTGGTGCCAGGGAGGTGATTGCTTTGAGTTTCATCCTTAGTTACTAAATAGCCTAAATATTTCCCTTTCTCCAGGCTCCCCAGGCAGGTGCTAAGGAGAAACTTGCTCGTGCCTGGTACTGCAACCGTGGCCAAGTATCTGTGACTGCCAAGATTGACCGAAAAGGCTACACCCCAGGTGAGACCAGGTGCTGGGAGCCTTGAACCTCAGTGGGCCCTGGGGTAGAGCCCAGAGGAGGGGGTTTGGGTCACTGTGAGCTGGCAGGAAATCAGAGAGCTTCAATGTGGGCAGCATTCTTGGGACACTCCTCTTGGGTGACCCCGTGTGCCTGCCCTGTCAGATGGTGTGACCAACCTTCAGTGCAGCAATTCCTTGAGGCAGGACTGGGCTCTGCCTCCCCTCCTCCAACCTGTGTGTGTCTGTTCTGGCAGGTGAGGTCATCCCCATCTTTGCTGAGATCGACAACTGCACGAGCCGTGCCGTGGTGCCCAAGGCAGCCATAATCCAGACCCAGACCTTCGTCGCCCGCGGCACCAAGAAGCAGAAGAAGTCAGTGGTGACCAGCATCACTGGAGACCCCATTCCAGCCGGGAAGAGGGAGGTGTGGCATGGGCGGGCGCTGAAGATCCCGCCCGTGGGGCCATCCATCCTCCAGTGCCGCATCATCCAGGTGGAATATTCCCTGAAGGTGAGGCAGCTCCCAGGAGCTCTGCAGGAATTCCCTCCTGCCCCACTCAGCAGAGATACCTGCTCCTCCAGACTGGGAAAACAGCACCGACTGAGCTTCCCTGCTGCTCTCTGTCTCAACAGGTCTGTGTGGATATTCCTGGGACTTCCAAGCTGCTCCTTGAATTGCCTCTTGTTATCGGGACCATCCCACTGCATCCCTTTGGGAGCCGCACGTCCAGTGTCAGCAGCCAGTACAGCGTCAACCTGGACTGGCTCAGCACCATCCCGGAGCAGCTGGAGGGTGAGCGTCTCCTTCTCCCTGGGATAAACCCCCTGCTCAGGACACAGAGACTCAAAGTTCTCCACTGGGCCAGTTTTGCTTTTTTCTAACCTAATTTTTTGGTTGCGGTGCTGAATCTCCTGGGTTCCTTCCTCGGGGAACTGGGAGGGTTTGGGAAGTAGTGGGTTTGAAGCCCTTTTACCTGCGTGTCCCCCATTTGTGGCAAGTGTCTGCTATTCCCTGATGGTTCTCCTTTCTCTTCAGCCCCCCCTGAGTACTCAGCAGTCGTGTCCAGCCCAGAGGCCGAGCAGAGCCTGGCTCCTCCGTGTCGCAGCGAACTCGGGGACATCCTGGAGGGTCCCTTCTTCGCCTACATCCAGGAATTCCGCTTCCGACCACCTCCGCTGTATTCCGAGGTGATTGATCCCTCTGGGCTGGGGGGGCTGCTGGAGGCTGGGATGTGCCACCGCTGAGGTGTTTGACTCTGGCCTTGGCTCCGCAGGTGGATCCAAACCCCGCGTCGGACAACATCCGCCCGCGCTGCATGACCTGCTGAGAGAGGCGCATCGGCCGCGTGTGACAGCGTGAGCATCCCTGGGGATGGCAGCGTGCACCCTCACAGCACTCGGGTCTGCAAACGAGGATGTGAGACCCTGACTCTGCTCACAGCCCTCGGCCACTCCTGTGGTGACTGTCCCACGGGCCCAGAGCGGTGCCGTGGCCCCGGGCAGGACAGGAGAACACGAGGGGCTGGCGGTGCGGAGCGGCTCCGTGTGTGGCCGGGCAGGACACGCAGGGTTCAGAACTGCCCCGGGATTTTGGGCTTAGAACAGGGAAAATGAGCAGAGATTGCTCTCTGCTTGCCTGCAGTGCTGTGCTCTGAACACTTCTGTCGGCTCCTGGCGTGGAAAACAGGAGCTTGAAGGTATTTCTCAGGATTACTGGAGAATGTTTGGATGGTGCTCAGGGTTGGGCCCAGGGGCGATGTAGGTGCAGCCCTTCACCTGTGGCTCACCAGGACTGCAGGTCCCCAAGGCAGTGAAAGGTCATTTTCTGGCTGGATGAAGCAGAGGGCTCAGCCACTGCTGATAATCTTTGCCACAGGCCTGTGGGCACCTGCAGGGGGAATGGTTTGAGCCACTTAACCAAACTCTAAAGACCTCTAAGGGCTGTTGCAAGGACTTGGGAGATGAATTTATGATCTGTGGCAGTGTTTTGGTGCCATTTACTGAGAACAGGAAAGCTGGTTTGTGAGTGTCAGCACTAAATCTGCTCAGTGTGCTGCTGCCTCCTCCAAGATGGGGCTGAAACCAGCCCCAAACTGTGGTACCAGCACAGGGGGTTGGAGCTGTGGCTGGTGGCCAAGGAAGAGAGAGGGAAGCCCAGTCTAAGGCTGGTGGCAGCCACAGGTGCTGATGGGAGATGTGGAGTTGGGATGAATCCTTCAGGGCTGGGAGTCCTTGGTGCTGCACCCACAGAGGGGTCAGGGCCCCTGCTGGGGTGAGGACACAGCAGCAGCGTGGGAAGGGTGAGCTGGATGTTGTGGTGTGGAGCCAGGGGCTGACCCCACTCGCTGCAGGGAGACCTGAGCAGAGTTTGGGGGCTGAGGACCTTTGCATTCCCTCACTGAGACAATCCCTGGCCGTGCACAGCCGAAGCCAGCGTGCCTTGGGCTCTGTGCTGGGGTTGCTCAGATGAGTCTTTTCTATCTGTGAACACTTTTTTTAATGACCACTCTTTGTCTCTACTCTTTTTGTACGACTTTTTTTGGTGGGGAAATTTTTTGTCTGAAATAAATTCTTTAAACCAAACTGATGCCTGGATAGTTTTGTGTTCCTCTTTCTGCTTCCCGTTTTCTGGAGCCATGCTGTGGCTGCTGGGATGTGGGAGAGCTCCCTGCCCTCTCTTCACTGCCCTGCAGGCACCCAGCTCCACCCTGCACCCAGTCCTAACTGGGATTAACTGGGTCACTCGGCCAGCACTGCTCTCCAGCAGGGTTGATCCCTTGAGGCTCCAGCTCCTCCACATCTGCACAGTTCTGGCACTTTTCCCCTTACCTGGGATGCAGGGCTGCGAGCAAACCTGTTGTATTTTTCCACACTTGCTTCCTGTTTGTGTCCAGGCTCCTGGAGGACAGACACATTCTCCTCCATCCCGGAAGCCTGGCAGGGACCCAGCAGGTCCAGCTGGGAGCTGGGACACTCCTGCCTTGGCTCAGCCAGTCCCGAGGAGAGTTGGGATCAGCCCCATGTTATGCGGGGCTGGGAGCTGCTGCTGTGTGGGAAGAGCAGGGAGGCTCCTTCACCTTGGGCTGGAATTTGGTTTTTCACAGCCTTTCTGTGCTCCACATCTCCCCTGGGCACGGCAAATCTCGGTGCATCCAAGGCAGGGTTTGAAGCAGGGCTTTAGTTTTCTCTTCTATGGCCTGTGCTGCTTAAAAATACTGCCACTGGAATGTGATTTTTCTCCCCCCCCTCCTTTTATTTATTTTTTTTGTTTGCTGAGCTGCTCAGCCCTGCAGCTGCATCAGAGCACGTGCTCCTGCCCTGGGCCAGGGGAGAGAAGTTTGTCCCTGTGTTTGCCTGTGAGAACCTGGTGCTCCTGCAACCTTTATTCAAATCTGTTTTTGATTTGGCATCCCTGGTGCTCTGATTAATTCTTCCCAGGGGAGGATTAACCGGCCTCGCAGGGAATTTGTTTACATCCCCGTTTGGGGGGATCGTGTCTGGATCTGCTGCTGGCAGCAGCAGTGGCTGGAGCTGCGTGGCCTCTTGGGGGTTTTTTTGGTGACATCAAAGGGGACACGCAGCACAGCACACCCCTCAGGTGAGGATGGCCCCGGAGGCAGCCCTGTGGCCGGGCTGATCCCAGCCGGGCACAAGGGAGCCGTTCTGTGCCGAGCGGCGGGGATGGCCGGGGGCTGCTGGTCAGCCCCGGATCATCTGCCCCGGCTGCACAAGGGGATGTTTATTCCCCGGACCGGAGGGGGAGGCGAGCGCCCGGCACCCCGTGTCTGTCCCGCTGCCTCTTCCTGGGAAATCGCGTCACTCGGTGACGGGGACAGGCCATGCCGGCCCGGGGAACCCAATGCCGGTGGGCAGCGCTCCCGGGGCCCGTGTGGCAGCAGCGATCTCTCTCTCCAGCTGACATTCTTGTCTCCAGCGCCTGCAGGTTTTTCTCGTACAGTTGGGCAGTAGCACAGCGAGGTTGGGGGGGGGCATAGCCGAGCTGGGGCTCCTGCCAGGAAAGGGCTGCACTCCTGAATCCTGAACCCCGCAGCGGCTAAAAATACCTCGTCTGGACATTTGGAGCCAGGGCACGGTGCAGACCCTTCCAGGCAGTGCTTTCACAACTGCTGGCAGTGCTGCCGGTGCTCCCTCCAACCTTCTGTTGTTTATCTGCCCCGGCTCCAAAGTCCTGATTGAACAGCCCGGGCTGTTCCAGGTTTATTGGTACAGCTCGGGAGTTTGGGGCTGCCTGGGGGTCCGCTGAGCCGGAACGGCCCCGTGCCCTGGCGGTGATGCCGCGGCAGCACCGAGAGCCGACCCCGGGCAGGAGGCGCGTGATGCAATTACAGTGCCGGGATTATTTATAGCTCTTGGCCCCGTGCGCTGGAAAATGCTGCCCAGACCATCCGTCAGGATCTGCTCCTTACGAGGGGCACGGAGACCCATCCCCGGGCCCTGCTCTGCTCCTCCATCCTGTCATTTTTGCCCTTCAGTCCCAAAATTGTGGGAACCCCTTTTGCCTCGGCCGCAGGGCTGCAGGGAACCCCCTCCCCACTGCAGCTCAGGGCTCTGCAGGGCGCTGGCACACCCCGGCCCCGCGGCTCTTTTCTGCAGCATTTTGGGGGGCTCCCCCTTCCCGCAGCCCTCCCTGCCCCGGAGGATGCTCGGTGCCATCCCTGTGCCCCCAGCTGAGGCTGTTTGTCCTGTGGCCTGGGGGCTCAGTGGCGGGGGCCGCGGGGACGGTGACACGCAAAGCTTGTGGCCGTCCCGGCGCTGGCAGGGACAGAATGTGCCGGGGCTGGCGCAGCCCTGCGAGGGCCGGGATTAGCTGCGCCGCTGCTGCCTCCGGCCCGGGCGCCCGTCCAGCTCCCAAAACAAGCACCGCCTTCCACCGTCCCAGCTGGGCTGAGCCCTGCGGGGTGCAGCTCACCCCACAACCTGCCCAGGGGCACCCGCCGGGGGCTGATCTGTTTGCACGGGGGACGGGCAGCGATGATAAATCTAGATTTTGGCCGAAGCGAAGTGCCCCGCTCTGTTCCTGCGCTGTGGTCGGGGTTCGGGCACTGCCCAAATTCAGCATCTTTGAGCCGGTGGGAGGCTGGGCTCGCAGCACTCGCACTCTGCGGAGCAGCAGTCAGTGCTGACGGAGGCTCGGGAGCCCGGGGACCTGCCCAGCCCGGGTTACAGGGTCCCTGAGCACCGCGGGGACACGCACAGTCCCCAGCAGCACTAGGCCTTGCTTTGGGTTTGCTCCAAGCCCCCGGTGCTGCAGAAGCACCAGGGCTGAGGACGGCATGGCTTGGGCCTGGCAACATCTTTGGGGTCTGAGGCCCTGAGGCTCCTCTTCGTGCTGTGCCAGGGCTCCGGGAAGCAGCCGTGCACCCCGACATGCCGGGGCGGCATCGCGGCCGCCCTCCGCCCGCTGACTCAGCCGCCTGTTTGCCGGAGCCGCTCCCGCCCACGGAAACCGCAGGCAAAGTCCCCGCATCCCTCCGCCGGGGCTTTTCCCGCTGCCTTGACAGGAATCGGAGCTTTTCCCCAGCCTGGTGCGGGCAGCGAGCCCCTCCGGCTGCGGGGGAAAACTGCGGAGAAACCGCAGGATTTTTTAATTCCAAACCGGTTCTTTTAATGCCAAAAAACGGGGTCTGGAGCAGCCGGATGGCCGCGCTGCACGTGCCACACGTCCCGTCCCCTGCGAGCGTCGTGCCGGCAGCACGGTGACATCACCGGGACACCCCACAAACTCCGATGGTGGCCGGTGCTGCCGGCCTTGTGTTTGCAGAAAACCTCCACCTTTATTCACTATATCACGACCAACCCCTTGCTTTTTAGGGTCTGACCCCTCATTTGGGGTCCCTCGCTGTTGCGCACTGCCCGGCCCCTTGCACGGTCACTCCTCACCCCCTCCCTCCCTCGGGCAGTGGAAAATTTTTGTGACTTTTTGACTTTCCTGCAGTTGTTTGGGAGCGAGGAAGGGGCCGGTGCCGCGCACAAACATGTCTATGTATAAACACTGGGGACCGTGCCAGGGATGGAGCCGCCGGCACCGGACCCTCCCCACGGAGCCGAGTGTCCCCTCTCCTGCCGGGACCCCAGCGTGGCGTTCCAGCTCAGTGACCCAGAGCCGTCCCCGTGGGGGACAAAAATATTTTGGCTTTGTTAAAACAACAACAACAACACTTAAAGGAGGAAAAAAAAAAAATCCCCCCTCCCTCCCGGGTCATCCAGCGGCGGCACGTGATGTGTCGGCACACAAACAGGGAGCTTGGGGACATTGGGGACAGCGCCCGCCCAGCCGGGGACGGGGCACGACTCCCACGCCACGCGCGGGGACGGGCCGGGATCTGGGGTGACACGGCCGTGCCCTGTGCCCGGGATGTGGCGCGATGGGACTTTGCTCCCAGCGCCGCTCCGCGCCCCGGCTGGCTCTGCCGTCACTCCCAGGCGCCGCTTCAGAAATCCCCGAAAAATCCCCGTCCAGCCCCGGGTGGGTGCGCGGCCCCCGCCGTGTCCAGGGGCATGTGGCACGGTGACACCCTGACCCCCGCACATAAAACCTTGTTCATGTGGCGTGTGGCACCAGGGAGGAGCCGGGGGCACCGCGGTCACTGGTGAGCGGCTCTGGGTGTCACTGGGGACAGTGCTGTCCCCTGGGGACAGTGCTGTCCCCAGCTGAGAGGCGAGGCCTGCGGGGCTGTCACCCTCGCTGCTCCCTGTCACCTCAGGAGTGATGGGGCAGCCTCGTCAAACCCCACGGCTCTGATCCCTCCTCCCAGGCCCCAGCCTTCAGAAACCGGGTCGTGCTCATTTTGTCTTCCCTATCACCCTGCAAGAAGCTGCAAATTTGAGCTGATTTCAACAACAACAACAAAAAAACTCAGTCCAAGCTCGGTCTGGGGGGAGCAGGGTCCAGTCCAGCTGGCAGGGATGCCCACACATCACCAGCAGCCTGCAATGAACCCCCTCCCTGTTTCCCAACCCCATTATCAAGCCTGAAGGCGGTTATCTTTGAATGCGAGAGGTTATGTGGAGCAGGGAGAGGGATTTTCCTGCCGAGCAGCTGTGTAAATGCCACCGCATCCCGTCCCAGCGATGGAGGCAGCGATAGCCCGGGGGGTCCGGGCTGGCTGGAGGTGGCTGTGCCGGGCAGTGCCGGTGGGGAGGGCGGCTGCGGAGCTGCGGGACGGTCCCCGAGGGGCTGGAGCCGGTTCCCTCCGCTTTCCCGGCGGTTTTGGCGTGTGNAAAAAAAAAAAAAAAAAAAAAAAGAGGGAGAGTCAATCTGCTTGCAAAGAGCTGGTAAACACCCTGGGAGCGAATCTGCGAGAAGGGGGGTTGCTCCTGGTCCTGAGTTTATCGCTGCAAAGCTGGGCTGGCGGCTTGCTGGGATGAGACAGATGGGGGAGGCTGCTGTAAAAAGGCGATTTTTGGGGGGCTCTCTGGTTATCGAGCTGTCCTTAGCTCAACTCTGGCCGTCTGCTTGAGCAAAATATGTTTATGCTGCAAAACCTCCGGCCGGCTCGGCTGCCAAGGGGGCAGGGAACGCGTGTGCCGATAAGGGCGCAGCGTCCTCCCCTTCCCGATCACCCGATACCCAGGGCAGCGCACGGAGGCGGCCGCCCGCCTCCCGACACCCTGAGTTTATGATTTATTTTACGATTATGATAAAGCTTCAATTTAAAAAAAAAAAAAAAAGAAACGAACGGAAGGAAACCCCATAATTCAGCGGCTGTCGCTTTGCAGCTGCCAAAGCCTGGAAAGCTCTTGGCCGTGCCAGGGGCTGAGCTGCCCTTGGGGCTGCCGGCCCTGCGAGCAGCCATCCGAGAACATTCAAACTTCAGGGAAGAAAACGCTTCCTGCCATGGCCCGGGCGTTCCTGGCAGGAAGAAGATGGTTTTCCAACCATTTCTCCCGGCTGGCGTGCTGGGGCTCGCAGCATCCCGGAGGGGTTTTCAGTGATCTGAGCATCCAGTGCCGCCCGGAGGGCAGCTCCGAGCCCTCTCGGTGGAGGGGAAAAGATGAAATATTCACTTTCGCTGCTGCTTCAAGTCATTTTCCGTGCCTGGGTTTGGAAATAGCCGTGGCCGGGTGAGGCAGTTGCAGCTGACGCGAGCAGGAAAGAGCCGGGGCGGCCCCGGGGCCTGTTTGCGAAGTAGAACCGAGTTGTTGTTGTTGTTGTGACACGGAATGGTTGCAAAACGCCGGCGTTTAAATACCCGTGACTTTCAAAACAAGCTGAGCCCAGCTGCGGCCGGCGGCTGTCTGTCCACATGTGTCCATCTGTCCAGCTGTGGGCCCTGCAGCCCCTTCCCTGCTGGGATGCCTGTACCAGCAATGCTTGGGGGTTTTTTTCTGGGGAGGGAAGAAGAATCCCAGAATCTTTTTTTAGGGAAGAAAAGCCCCAGTTCTCCAGCTGCAGAGGTTTCCTACCGCAGGGAACTGCCAAGTGTCCTGCCCAGAGGGGCTTTGCAATGCTTGGGAGGTGAATGAGATGAGCTCTCTGCAGCCTTTGAATTCTGCTTAAAATATAATAATAATAAAAAAAAAATCCCAGGGATCAGTTTGTTTGCTTAGGGATTAAGTCACCTAATCTGCCTGGCAGCGGGTGACATTGTGGAGGTGGTGGCAGTGATGGCTTTTTGCCCGGCAAATAATCCTGCTCCCAGCCAGGGCTGCTGCTCAGGCTGGGCTCAAACTTCTCACTGGCATCAGCTCTTCTCCAGGGTGGGGTTTAGGGGGCAGAAAATAGTGAGGGGTGCAGGGAAAAGGTTGGGAGAGGGATGTATGGATGAAGGAAGGGGCTGGGAAAGGGATGGATGGATGAATGAGGGAGGGGGGTTGCAAAATTGTGACCTCCTCACCTGTGTTAAAGCCAGGCTGTGGCTCTGCAGGGCTGTTTCCCCGAGGCTGGAAAATAGGTTAGACTTCTCAACCTGGGACAAAACATCCTAATCTGGTGTTAAAATGTCAGCCTGGGCCTTCACCTCTCCTTCTCGGATCCCCTGAGAGCTGATGCTAATGGGACCATAGCAAACCCCTCTGGCTATTTTATGTTCCACCCTTGAGACCACATCCCCCAAAATCAAGAGGAAATGGCTTCAATTTGCACCAGAGGAGGTTTAGGTTGGATATTAAGAAAAATTCCTTCATGGAAATGGTTGTCAAGCACCAGCCCAGGCTGCCCTGGGCTGGGGTGGAGTCACCAGCCCTGGAGGGATTTAACAGCTGTGTGGCTGTGGCACTTGGGGATGTGGGTTAGTGGTGGGCTTGGCAGTGCAGGATTGGACTCGATGATCTTAGAGGGCTTTTCCAACCTTAACAATCCTGTGATTCTCTAAAATCAGGGAGCCAAGAGCAAACCCCCCCAGGCTGCCACCACCTCCCTGCAGCTCCTTCTGGCTGCCCCACCTGCTTCCTTGGGATGCAGTGCTGAACTTTCCACTCCACAAGAGCAAGAGGAGCCAGGTCAATCCATGTGCACGTGTCCCCAGTGCCATTTACTTCTGGGGACACAGCACGGGGACTCTGTGATAATAGGGAGGAGTTTTTCCCTTTAGGGCAGGGATGCTCCACACTTGTGCCAGCAAATGACGTTGTCACTGGTGGTGTGTGGGCAGTGCTGGCACTGCTGCTGTGAACAGGGAACCCCACGGAGTGACTTTGGTGCTGATGCATCCTAATGGCGCCGGGCTGACCTTTGTCTTCCCTGCTGGGATGGATTTTGTCTGCTTATCCCAGAGCTGTCCTGGAAGGAGTCCCCCGTTGGTGTGAGGAGTCCCCTGCTGGGTGTAATGAGTTGTCCTCAGGCTGTGGGTGGCAGTAGCTCTTGCCAGGCCTAACCAGTGCCCTGTGGCACGTCTGGGTGCTGTGCTGGGGCAGAGGAGCAGGCAAGGTCACATCCTGGCTGCAAAAGCTGGCCTGGCGCCTCTCCTTGGGTCACCAAGCTCAGTGTGGTGCCTGGGGACACATTTGGAAACCAGTCCTGTGAAATTTAAACTAATTAGCAAGTCCTGAGCCGCTCACTAGCACTAATTGGCAAGCCTGGCTTGATTAGTTTTCGCTGGCACGTCCATGGCTCCGCATGGCACCGTGTTCCTGGCAGGGCACTGGGAGCTTGGGGCACTTGTGGGGAGAAATGCACAGGGCCACTGGCGGGGACAGAGCCATCCCTGAAGGTGTCAGAGGGGATGTGAGTGTCACCGTGGATGGGATGGATCCCTGGGGAGTGACCCCATGGGGGGGTGAGGGGGGTTCGTGTCCCCTCCCTGCCCAGGGCGGCCGGGCCTGGCTGTCCTGCTGTGAACTCGTTCCATGAGCTGGAATGATTAACTGGCATCGGCGCTGGCCCCGAGCCGGGCCATGTGTTTACTGCTGCCACCCGACCGTGCTGAGCCTTCAGTGACCCCCAGCGCTTTCCTCATGGCTCTGACCCCCAAACCCGGCTGCCAACAGCGGCCGGGGCCGAAACCCGACTGTGCCTCCACGCCCGTAACCCGAGACTTCCTCCACATGTGCCCGGAGCGCTCGGAACTGAGCCCGGCATCGCCCAAATCCCAACAAAACCCTTAAATCTGATCTCTGCGCTGGCCTTGGGCGCGGCAGGATGCCAGATCTCCCCCCTCCAGCCGATCCCCAGAGATCTGGGGGGCTGGGGAGGCAAAGGCGCCTGACACAGACTCCTGACACACATTCCTGACACACGCGGGGAGGGAGCGATGGATTTGCTCTGCCAAGAGGTTGGGAATCGCCGTGGGGACGTGGGGCTGGTGCCACCTCGTGGCTCCACCAGCAGCTGAGCCGCGCTGGACGCGAGTGCCGGACAGCGGTGGCGCGGAGCTGGCGACACAGTGATGGGGGTCATGTCCCCATCTGGATGAGACCCCCGGCCACGGGAGAGACAGAACCGCAGCCACCTCATGCCTGGAGCGCTGGGAATGGCCCTAAACCCAACCCCAGGCGTCCCTGGCCGAGGTCGGGGTGCAGGTGCAGCCCTGGAGCGCTGTCTCTGCTCGGCATCGCCGCGGTTTCCGCCCGCGGGTGCCGCTGCTGCGAGTGCAGTTTGAGTGAAATGCTTCTGCAAAACGCGAGTGGAGCCAAGAGCAGCAGCAGGAGGCCGAGTGTCAATGGCTGAGACACCGCGGCTGTGCTGAGACACCGCGAGTTACTAAACCCACGTAACTTTCAGGTTTTTAAGATTTTTTTTTTTGCTGTCTCAGCAAGTAAACACCGCCGCGCCAGGCAGAGAAAACCACAAATCGCTTTTCATCTCCGGTTCTGTCCCAGATAAGGCCCGAGGTGGTGGCGTGGCCCCACGGGAAGGGGCTGGGGGGGCCCCCATGGATCGCCCCCGTCCCGGCTGCCTGGCTGCATCCTCCACAGCGCCGTGGATTGAACCTCGGCTCTAAATCCTTGCTCTAATCTGCTCGGGTCAGGCGAGGAAAAACCAACTCAGCCTTGCTGCTTTGTGCAGTTATTTTAATTTTTTAATTTTGTGTTTATTTATTTTTAATATTTTTAAAAAATTTATCTTCTGTATTTTTTTGTAGCTGGTGTTTGGTGCTGGGGCTTTTTGTGTCCTCCCCAGGATACTGGTTCCAGAGGAAGCAGGTGGCTGGGATGAAGCTCTGTCTCTTCTCCCAGTCCAGGCATGGAAATACCGTCTGTCCTGGCCAGACTCTGCAGATGCCTTCGCTCGGGTTTTATTGCTGGTGGAAGGTCGAGGCTGGAAATTGTGTGGCCAAAACCTGTCCTGGTGCAATGCTGCATCCAGAGTCATCTCCTTCTCTGTCCTGGAAACCAGAAACTCCCCTGAAAGTGCCAGTGCCACGCATGGACTGGGCACTCAGCATCCCACACAGACACTCCTCATTCCATGGGACACCCCCGTGCCCTTCCTGCCCTCCATTCCCGCTGCTCCAGCCCACTGATGGCTACAGCACCGACTTCTCCAGTGAGGGATCCCATCCTTCCTCATCCCTGATGATGATGGGTTTGTCGGAGATGAGCAGGGCAATGGGGATCAGCGGCTGCTGCCTTCCCTCCTCTTCCTCCTCCTCCTCCTCNTCCTCCTCTCCGGGTGGGTGCCTGGTGCAGGGTGGAGATTCCCCCGGGCTCAGCATCTCCTGCCGGCGGTAGGCGAAGGGCAGCTCCTCCCCGCAGCCCTGCGGGGACACCGCCACTGCCGCCGGCTTTTCCAGCGCGGAGCCGGAGCCGGGCTGTGACACGTCGGGGTGTGGCACCGCAGTCTGGGTGCCCGTGTCAGTCGTCTCCTCGCTGGGATTCGGCTCCGTCAGCAGCAGCTCGGCTGGGTTGAACCTCTCCGAGGGCTCCAGGAGGCCCGTCCAGGGCTGGCCCTAAGGGTTGGGTGGGTTTGGGGTGGAACATCTCATGCCAGAGCCGTGCATGGGCGTTTGGGGCTGTGGGATCTGCCCCCTCCTGCACCTTACACCTCACCTGGCTCATGTCGCCGGCTGAGAACTGGATGGCTTTGGTGCCCACGGGCTTGGGAAGGGGTGGGAAGAGGAGGCGGCGAGCTCTGGGGAGGGAGTGGTTGGTGAAGGGTGGGCAATGCTGGGGATGGCCTGGGCGGCTTTGGGGACGAGGGTGCTCTGTCACCTCTTTTTGCTCAGGTGGTAGATGGCAGCTGTGGTGGGGAGTACCAGTGAGATGCCCAGGTACTTCAGGTTGCTTCTCCATGCTGCTCCCTGGGGACCTGGGGAGAGGCATGGCTGGGTGGTGGCATTCCTGCCCCACAACAGGGACACAGGAGATGTTTTGGGGTGAGGGAGGGCACACAGTGGAGAGAGCACCCTATAGGGAGTGGGGGGGTCTCAGCCATTACCCAAAGCCTTGGTCTGGAAGGGCCGCCAAGGACTGCAGGTCTCCTCACTGTCCTCTGTCACCTCCCAAACACCCACCCTGTAGGCTCTGCCAGGCTCCAGGTTTTGGAGGGTGTAGTTTGATGCCATGGCATCCACTTCACTGTCTGGGCAAACAAAGCCGAATGTGGGGCAGTCTGGCAGCTGCCTGGGGGCAGCACCCTCCTCCTGCCCCGTGGGGAATGGGGGGGTCCCACTCACAGATCACCTCATCCCCCTCAGCCATGTGGCAGATGAGGTACTTGTCCAACGCGCCGGGACAGGCGGCACGTGGGGACGGTTCCCACTGGAGGACAACTGCGGCATCTCCGGCGCTGATGTTGATGTTGATGGGCACCACCAGAGAATCTGCGTGCAGAAAACCCGGGGGATGGTTTCGGGAGCGCCCCTCCCGGAGTGAAACCAGGTGCGGGTGGCCCGTGCTGGCACACGCACCGTTTTTGGAGTAGTGGTGCCACAGGGCGAAGGTGGCCCAGCCCCGCTCCGGGTCCCAGCCGTGCACGGCCAGGCGGTGACAGCCCGGCGCTCCCAACTCTCCTGGGGAGGAACCAGGAGTGCTGGTTAAACCATCTGACCCTGGGTCGGGGGACAGCGAGGGGCTTGGGGTGCTCCCTTGCCTGTCTCCACGTGGATGCTGTTGGCAGGGAATTCCTGCTGGACGCAGACTCCCTGTTTGGGAGGCTCTGGCAGTGTCTGCTGCTCGAAGCAGAAGGCATCGCCCGGGACCGGCGCATCCCACAGCGCAGTCACGTTGCTGCCGACCACACTGATCTCCTTGAAGCTGAGATCTGGGATGAAACAGGGGGTGTTTGGGGTAGCTGAGTAAAATAACGCCCTGAGGGCTGCCAGGGGAGCTCAGCATTTCTAGAGGGGCAGGTACCTGCGTGCTGGTCTGCTGGCACACGGAGCTGCTGCGCCGGGCCCAGCCCTGCAGCATTGACCATAGTCAGCAGGATTTCGTATTCAGCCCCAGAGAGCGTGAGGTTGTGCTCTGTCACCTCCCAGCCCAGCTCTACAGTGTCCTCCTCATCCGACTCTGCACAGCCACATGCCAGCATGCGGACCTCCAGCTTGTAGATGACATCCCTTTGCTCCTTGAGGACTGGCTGGGGAGGAAAAGGGGGTGGCTTGGGGCATGAAATGGTGAGGGACACCCAGGAGGGCCCTCAGGGATGCCACTGTACCTGCCAGCTGAGCCTCAGCACCCGCTGCCCATCTCTCCCCAGTCTGCCCAGTTGATGGCTCAGCACCAGGCTCCCCGGGTTTTCTGCAGGAGGAACAAGCCTGACTGAGCCATCAACATTTTTGAGAGTTATTGGGATCTCACCAGGCTCCTCTCCTCTTCCTCACCCTCTGGAACAGAAATGTTGCTGCTCCAGTCACTCCAGTAGCTGCTCCAGTGGAGAAGCTTCTGCCGGAGCTGGACCACAAAGGTGCCATTGACCTCCAGGGCACAGGTCACTAGAGAGGGGTGGCAGGGTCAACTGGGGGGTGACTCCTCCTCTCCCCAACTTTTGGCCATCGTGGGGTGCTGGCTGGAGAGCACCCCTGGGAGATGCTTCTCCCCAACAACCCCACAGGATAAACCAACCTGAGTCATCTTCATCTGTCACCGTCACACTCTCACATGTAACCTGCAGAGAGAACCAGGCAGGGAGACACCCACCCAGTAAAACCAGTAGTTTACTGGGACGTTAGTGCTGCCCTGTGATCCCCAAACATCCCAGGGACTGGGACAGCCAAACAGTGCAGGGGACATGGTGGTCAGGGGTCATCTCAATCGTGGGAGTCTCCTGGCAGCAACTGAGAGGGATGGGGGATCCCCAGCTGTGAGAGCTTCGCTGGGGACAAGCATCCGGATTTGATCCATTGTCGTCATTAGTATAATCTGGGGGTTTGTCTGTGTAATCCCTGAGAATCCTGTTATGGGCAGCAGCAGGATCCCATGGCCAAGGCACAGCCGATAATGCAGCGAAACAGATGGGACACAGCCGGGTTTGGGGGGGGACAGTGACATCACCGAGCCCCCACACTCCCTGGGCTGCTGTGATGGTCACCGCCAGCTCCAGCAAACAGCATTTTTACCTGTGTCCAGCTGCTGTCTCCCACCCTCCAGAAGCGAGCCTCACGCTGTGGCGGCTGCTCCAGGCCGTGGCACTGTGGCCGTGGCACCTGCAGCCTCAGCTGGCCACCAGTCTTGGAGAAGGGCATCCCAGCAGGAGGTGGATCCAGTTTGACTGGAAAGATGAGGCGTTTTTGGGTGGTCTGGCAGTTTTTAGTGCTGGTGCTGGCTGCCAGCCTGGTCCCTGGGGCACTCACCAGCCTTGTTGAGGTGAAGGGTGTGGTTGGGGGTCCTGTGGACCTGGTCCCCCCAGCGTGCCTCCACCCAGGCCGTGGTGTTGTCTAAGGTGTACACTTGCCGATACGAGGGGATGTACTGGGTCACCGTGCCCACCTCAAACCGGCGACACCAGCTGTTCTCCTCAAAGCTGGGGAGGGAGTGGGCACAGGGTGGGATCCGGGACACATCCCATGGGCTCCCCCTCCCCGCCGAGCTGCCCAACTCACCAGAAGTTCAGGATGTAGGAGGTGTTGCCGACGGGGCCGAGGGGCGGCCAGGAGCAGTGGAATAGCCGGTAGTTGTTGCATTTCTTCCAGCAGGAGACGACCTGGGCTGCCGCGGTGCCTGCGGGACAGGGCAGTGGCTGGAGGCTCCTGCATCCCAAACTCCATCCCGTGCATGGAGGGAGCAGTGGTGTGGCGGTTGCCTCCTTGCTGTGTTGCTCAAATGGGGAATCAGAGCAGCTGCACCAGCGATTCTCACCCCAAGCCCCCCGTGTTTCCCCTCCCCGGTGATGCGGCGCTGGCCGATGCCACTTGTCCCCGCTCCTGCCCGCTGCCAGCGGGGATTCACCATCTTTACTCCGTCCTTGTGGTTTTGGGTGAGTATCTCCATCTCTCTCCGGGAGCTCCCCAGGTCTTATCGCCCCCGAATCATTCATTGAAAGTCTTCTGAAGTTATCTCTCATCTCCCAGCACCGCAGGAGCACTTACCGCCCTGCGCCAGCGCCACCAGCGCCGCCAGCAGCCACCTCAGCATGGCCCACCCGGGCTGTCCCACACCGGACCGGGGCTCTGCTGCCCTTCCCGGCTCCCCAATCCCCCGGCACCCCGCGGGTGCCCCTCTCGGGCGTGGCGGCAGCCCCGGCGCTCAGCCCAGCTTCCCGCGCTTGGGGTTTCCTCTTCTGCCGAGAAGGTGCCGTTCCCAGGCAGGGCAGAGCCCTAGACGTGAGTACATGCCCCACTTTTACCAAAAACAAAAGAGAAAGCAAGCAGAGTACCCCCTTTTTATGGCCGGCCCGGTTGCCGGGCTGAGGCCAACCCTGCCCCGCGGCCGCACCGCGTGACCCGGCCGCCACGTGCCCCTGCACGGCGAGAAGAGCAAGGTAAGCAGAGATGAGCCTTGGGGGTTTTGGTTTGGGTTTTTTTTTGTACACACAGCGTGTTTCTAGTCCTCTGCCCGTAACTGGGTGAATCTCCAGCGTCTGTTCCAAGGTTGGGGTTCTCTGGTTTTTTGGTTGGTTGGGTTTTTTTTTGGGTGGGGGGGTCTGTTTTGCTTGTCCCCAGAGCCGCTCATTCCTTGCGCTGCGAGAACAAAGCCCCAGTGAGGCAGGAGGGCGCGGTGGCACCGCGGCAGCAGAGCCGTGTGACGGGGCGGGTGACCCGGGACGGTGGAGCCGGGTGGCACCGAGGGCCGGGCACAGAGTGCTCTTGTTCCCGCAGAAAGCGGCCCCTTGTGTGGCCCCTGCTGGGGGCCGGAGGACAGCGGTGGCGGGAGTGTCCCTGTGCTGGGACAGCGTGGGCACGGCCGGGCTGGGGGCACAGAGGGTCCCCTGGCACCTCCTGACTGTCCGTGTGCCCTCCCTGTGTCTCCTCCTGTCCTGCCCGGGGTGGGGGGACAAATCAAACCGTGCTGTGACAAACTGGAGTGTGCTGGGCTTTGCTGGGCCACAACAGACAGTGAGACTGGGCTGGACTGGGCTGGG
>VZDJ01000162.1:1367491-1469509 GCA_008694505.1 Cyanoderma ruficeps
GCCGTGCCGAGCGGCGGGGGCGGGCCCGGGCCCGGCGGGCCGAGCGGGGAGCCCCGTCGGGGCCGCCGGTGCCGCCCGCCCGCGGGAGCCGCCCAGCGCGGGGGCAGCCGGTGCGGCGGGAGAGGAGCGGGAGCGGAGCGGGGCGGTGGCGGCGGCGGCGACATGAAGTCGCGTCGGGACAGGCTGAAGATCCCCTCGCTGACCTTGGAGTGAGTCGGAGCCGGAGCGGGGCGCGCCGGTACCGGCACCGGCACCGGGGGAGGGCGGCAGCACCCCGGGCCATCCCCGTCCCGCTGCTTCACTGTCCCGGCACATGCCCCGTCCCGGTCCACTCCTATCCCGCTGCATCCCCACCCCCAGGCCGCGGGTCCTGGTCCTTTCTCCTGCGGTCACAGCCCCGGACCCTCCCGGTGACAGCCCCCGCCACAGCGCCAGACCACCCGCTGTCTTTCCCAGCCACAGCCTTAGACACTGCGGTATCCTCCCTGCTGTCCTCTGCGCTCCCCCTCCAGCTCTGCCTCACTTTCCTTGCCTGACCCCCCCAGCCCACATCCCCTCCGCTCTGGGCCCTCGGCCCCCTCCAGATCCAGGGGACTGTGCCACCGAGGGGCCATCAGCGCCATCCATCACTCACTGACACGGCGCCGGCACGTCTTGCCTTGCAGCTTGTCTCCGAGCAGCCAGAGCCCGACGNAGCCCCTGCAGCCCCTGCAGCCCCTTACTAACCCTGCACCCCTGGAGGTAAGATCCCCCCCAAACCCCCCCTGGGAACCGTGGCCACCTGCTCCAGGGAATGAGGGGGGAGAGGTGGAGATGGGAACAGAAAGGCAGGTCCCCTCCACCAGGGATGTCCTGGGGCACCCCAAAAGGGTACGACTGTCTTTGATGGGACACATGGAGTGATGTGGCTGGGGTCTGTGCCAACCCCTGCACACCCCAAGACCAGCCTGGCTGTGCTGGCTGTGCTGCTGGCTTTGTTCTGCTACTGACTGGTCCATTCTGGGGAGCCCCAGTGGCGACGTTGTGGCAGCAGCTCAAGCTCAGGCTCTGAGCACCCCTGTTTTGAGGGGGGACTTCGAGAATGGACTATGGCAGGACACTGTGATAGGAGCAGGGTGGGAGTGGGGATGGCGCCTGGGAAACCTCCTTTGTCACCTTTTCTGCTCCGCCGTGGGTCGAAGGTGAGGAGGGGCTGCTCCGGGTGGGCGGGACCCCCCTCTACTCCCCCTTCCATCTACCCCCAGAATGCCCCATGCCCCTTGGGGGGTGGAAGTGGTGGCCGGGCCCTGCTCCCTGTGCCAGCTGCGCTCTGCCCCGGGGACAAGGTGCACGCTGTGCTGGCACCGGCGGTCACACCCCGCCCTGCGGCCCGTGGCACCTGCGGCACGGAGCCGCTCCTGCCCGGCACCCGGGCGTGACGCCGGTGCCTCCGTCGGTCTGCCGGGGAGAGCAGGTGGTGCCGGCAGAGCGGGATCCGGCGGGAGCTCTGCTGCTGCTCAGCAACAGGCAGAGCCATTTGTGGGCAGGAAGGCACCTGTGCCCTGCCTGCACCCTGGGCCCTGCCGGCACCCTGTGCCCTGCCTGCACCCGGGGCCCTGCCTGCACCCTGTGCCCTGCCGGCACCCTGGGCCCTGCCTGCACCCGGGGCCCTGCCTGCACCCTGTGCCCTGCCTGCACCCGGGGCCCTGCCTGCACCCTGTGCCCTGCCTGCACCCGGGGCCCTGCCTGCACCCAGGGCCCTGCCTGCACCCGGGGCCCTGCCTGCACCCAGGGCCCTGCCTGCACCCTGTGCCCTGCCTGCACCCGGGGCCCTGCCTGCACCCGGGGCCCTGCCTGCACCCTGTGCCCTGCCGGCACCCTGTGCCCTGCCTGCACCCTGGGCCCTGCCTGCACCCTGTGCCCTGCCTGCACCCGGGGCCCTGCCTGCACCCTGTGCCCTGCCTGCACCCGGGGCCCTGCCTGCACCCAGGGCCCTGCCTGCACCCGGGGCCCTGCCTGCACCCAGGGCCCTGCCTGCTGGCCCCCTCCCCTAGCCCTGCCTGGCCACCACTTGCCCTGTAGCGACAGCAACATGTGGGAAAACCAGCGCGGCCTTGTGAATGCTCAGCTGAGGCCTAGAGGAGAGAGTTTTTGGGATGCTCTCAGTGGGGATGAGATGGTGACAAGGAGGGGGCTGAGGATGGGGACAAGGACAGGCAGCCTGTGCTGGTGTGTCATGGCTGCTGGGCAGGACCTGAAGGGAAAGGTGCTGAACCCGTGCCCAACCCAGCAGCACCAGGATTTCTGGCTGTGGCACTGGTGAGTGTGGCGATGCCACCCCACATTTCTCGGGAGGTTCTGGCGGCCCTGGTGTGCCACCAGGCGGGAGGATGGGTGTCCCTGGGTCTGTGTTGGGATCTCCCCGGCTGAACGGGAAAGCCGCTGTGGGCGGGAGGTTGGAGGGCGCTGCCAGGACGCTGCCGGGGGGACACATCCCATGGTTGGCAGGGGGCTCCCCAGAAGCCCCAGGCCTCGGGGCTGCCCCCGCTGACTTAGGGGATAATATTTGCCCCTCGAATGCATTAGTAGCAGATGTTGCATCTCCATGGTGTTCCTGACCCCATTTTGGGGTGCTGCCCCTGTCTCTATGGTAACCCGAAGCCCATTTTGGGGTGTTGCCCCACCTCTGGGCTGACCCTGACCCCATTTTGGGGTGCTGCCCTGCCTCTATGACAGTCCCGATCTCCTCTTGGGGTGCTGCCGCACCTCCAGGCCAAACGTGACCTTATTTTGGGGTGATGCCCCATCCCCACTGTAACCCCGACCGCTTTTTGTGCCGCTGCCGCCGTTGCGTGGTCACCCCCCCCACCGCCACTTCCTCTCCTTTTGGGGGTGATCCCCCCATCTCCATGGAAACCCCGACCCCGTTTCGGGGCGCTGCCCGTTTCCATGGTAACCCCGTCGCCGCCGGGCGGGAAGGGGCGGGCGGCAGCGGGAGGCGGCGGCGGCGGGAGGCGGCGGGAGCCCGGCCCCGCTCCCGGCCCCGCTCCCGGCCCCCGGCGCGGCCCCGCACGGTCCCGGGGGCGCCGCTCGGTGCCGGGGGAGCCGCTCGGTGCCGGAGGACGCGGCCGGGCCCCGGCGGGGCCGCGATGTCGGACCCGAGCTGCTGGGGAGCCGCCCCGCCCGGTTACCGGGGCCAGCGGGCGGCGGGCGCCCTCCTCCAGCGCTCCAAGAGGTACCGGCGGCCGCCACCGGCACCGGGGGGACACGGGAGGGGCTCAGGGTGGGAGCGGCGCCGGGATCCGTGGTTTGGGGGGGGTTTCGGCGGGAGATGCACCGGGGTGCGAGGTTTGGGGGGGACAGGACACACCACCGTGCATGGGGGGAGGGCACCGGTGTGCGTGACCGCGGGCGGGATGTGTCTGCACCGGGGCCACACGTGGTGTGTGGGTTTGGGGGTCCTCACACCGCGGGGGCTCCCTGGGGTGTGTTTTTTGGGGGGGGTGTCTGGGTGCACCAGAGGATGGGCCAGTGTATGGTCTGGGGGGGACACGTGTGAGGTTTGGGGGGGTCTGTGTGCATCGTGGGGTGCAGCAGGGTGGTTGGTTTGGGAGGGGCAACAATGCATGGGGGGGTCGGCACCAGATTGTGTGATATGGGGGAGGCTGTGCACCAGGGTGAGTGGTTTTTGGGGGTCTGAGCACTGGGGGGGGGAGGTCACATGTGGGTGTGTGGGTTTGGAGGGGCTGTGCACCACAGCTGCATCTTTTTGGGGGGTGCTGTGCACTGAGGCAACACTGTCCAGACCCCGAGTGTGGCGGGGTGGGATGGGCTGTGCAGCATTGGGTGGGATGGTTGGGACCCCAGTGCCGTAGGGGATGTGGGGTTGAGGGTTCCAGGGCATTAGGGGATATTTTGGGGTGCTCTGTATCCATCCTTGCTGTGTCTGGGTTTGGAGGGGGTGTTTTACATGCTCGAGGAGGGACATCCCCTTGTGACCCTCTGTGCCAAAGTGGACACTGCTGATGGGATGGATCCCATGTGGCACATGGCCTGAGCCAGGGTGAGGGTCCCCAGGGTGCTGGAGGGGTGGGAAGGGGCCAAGGCTCCAGGGTGGCAAAGAACTCCCACCCACTTTGGCAGCAGGGCTGGGGCAGTGGTGGGGGGTGCATAAATGGGGTGCAATGGGGCTGCCCCTGATCTCCAGCTGCAAGGCCAGGCCTGACCCGGGCAGGCTGGTGGGGGACACCCCCGAGGAGGGGGACAGGAGGTGCAGAGCACCCGCTGAGCCCCCCAGGTGTGGGTGGTGGAGGCTGGGACCTCCATCCAGCAGGTTTGGGGTGCTGTAGCTGGCCCAGGCATCAAACCCTCCCAAGGCTTTGTGTGACTGAGGTGTTTAAGCCGGTGCGGAGGCAGAGCAGAGAGATTCCCATTGTTTCTGTCTCTCAGTGTCAGTGTGAGCTGGCACAAAGCAACACGGTTGCTTAGCAAAGGTATCCATCCCATCCCAGGCACCTGCCTCACCTGGCCTGTGGGAATTCCTGCTGCCAGCACATGAGGATGGAGGATGGACGAAGAGGGCCCTTATAAATTAAGAAGAGGCACTGGATGGGGTTTTCCAATCTGGGGTGGCCAAGCCAGGGGGTCTCTGGGAGAGATGTGTAATTGGAAAGATGATCTAGGCAGTCATCTGTCTCCAGCTGAGCATGATGAGGCTGTAATTCTCATGAAGGGCAGAGGATTTGCTCTTCTTTCATTGGTATTCCTAGAATCCACGGTGAGGACCGGTCTGGCCTATTTAACAGAAAGCATATGATGTTATTTAGTGGGATTACGAGGTTTGAGGGATCCTAATTTCCCGTGGGGGGATGCAGAGATGGCCGGTGCAGGGCAGGAGAGCCAGTGCTTCGATGCTGACGGGGTTCTCCTTCTCTGTGGATGCTGCTCGTGGCTGTTCACACCCCAAACAGCACAGGAAAACTGCCCAGCAAACCCAACAGGTACGATTTCACACCCCAAACAGCACAGGAAAACTGCCCAGCAAACCCAACAGGTACGATTTCACACCCCAAACAGCACAGGAAAACTGCCCAGCAAACCAAACAGGTACGATTTCACACCCCAAACAGCACAGGAAAACAGCCCAGCAAACCTAACAGGTATGATTTTCTACCCACCACTGGGAACCCGTGGCACAGGAACGTGCAGGGATGCACCCCAGGGTGCTGGGCAGGTTCCTGAGGCTTTTCTTGCAGTGCAAAGAAATAAATAAGTCTATACCCAACTTGTTACCCTGTGATTCCCTTTGAGGATTTAGGATTTTGCTCTTGGGAGGTGCCTGATGTGTTGCTTGGTCCTCCAGGATGGGTTCATAGGGGCGCCCACAGTGCTTTTGGCTGGGGTGGGATGCGGGGACAGAGTGAGGGTGTGGTGGGGTCTGTGCCAGGCAGTGTGTTGCATTTCACCACCCAGACCCTGGTCCTCATCCCAGCCCCATTCCAGCCCTCTCCCAGCCCCATCCGTGGAGGCAGCCGAGTTCAGAGCTGTCACAAGTCATGGAGGACAAGTGTCATGGAGAAACTTGGGATGCAGCTGCTTGGTTCAGCGGCTTTCAAAGTTAAACATGAATTTATCCCACTGGAAAGCAATTTTTTTTCCAGGACGCGGTGATCCATGGCACTTCCCCAAATCTCCAGGCACATTAGGGCTGTTGGGGGGCTGGAGCCAGCAAGGAAGGGAGCTGGGAGCACAGACACGTGCTCTCAGTCACGCAGCAGGAGCGGAGCCGCCTGCTCTGCCCTTTGAGATTGTGCCTGTTCCCTTATCACCGCCCGACCCCGCCCTGCTCCCTGCACCCACTTTGTCCCAAACCGGCTGTTTTCTGCCTCGGATTCACCTGCCCGCAGCTCCCGGCACTGGGCGGTCGTCTGGCACATGGTGCTCCGATATCCTGGGAAGTTTTAGGGGCGGATCCCGCGGGGGAGGAGCGGGAACTGCAGCCCCTTTGTGCGCTTCCCTGCCTGGCCCTCGGTGTTCCACAGCCCTGACCCCAAGCCCCCCATCCCTCTGAGCTCGCCCAGGTCCTGGCAGAGCCGTTTTCCCGCTGAGACATCGGCGTTGTGCTGTGCAGCCGCATCCTGCCCTTCCCCGAGCCCCGAGGGAGAGCCCGCGGGAGGCTCCCCGGGAACGGCTCACGGTACCCGGCCTGAGCTCAAGGAGCGTTTGGACAACGCTCTCAGGGACAGCGTGGGATCGGTGGGGTGTCCTGTGCAGGGCCAGGAGTTGGACTCGATGATCCTTGTGGATCCCTTCCAACTTCAGGATATTCTGGGATTCGATGGAGCTGCCAGGTTCTGCTCCATCTCCTGCCTCTGGACGTCCCGTGCCGAGGCCGGGCGCTGCTGCGGTGCCGGCAGGCGCCGGGAGATGCCGGTCCCTCCTCCCAGGCAGCCTCCCCGACGGGTGACACACGATTTTGCCCCAGGCTTTGGGGTCACACTGGCTGTCACACACTTTCCATATCCCTTGGAACAAGTGCTGGATGGCAGCGGCAGCGCCACGGCCGAGGCAGCCTCAGCACGAGCGGCGCGGGAGATGCTGACAGCGATTTTCCACTCCATTTTTGGTACCAAACATGCAGTTAGGTGATGGAGGCAGAGCGGGCAGCAGCCCCAGCGCCTGCCATCGGGGCTCAGCAGCTCGTCTCTGCCCTGGGGCTGGTTTCCAGCCCGAGGGTTCCGTGCGGGAAGGATGGGAAGCAGCTGTAGATGATGTGTCAGGCGGAGGGGGGTTACAGTGGCGCAAGATGGTTGTGGGAGCCGAGGGTGGAGCGCGCGGAAACAGGAAACGTCGGCCTCTCTCTGTGTCACCATTACTGGAACTTGCTTCACTGAAGGTTTGTTTTCACTTCCAAAATGAAAGCGAGGGAGGAGAGGTGAGCCCCTCGTCCCCCGGGCTGTCCCCTCCGCAGGAAACACACGCGCAGCCCGGTCCCTGTGGCAGGGCTGGCAGTGAAGCAATGTCAGAGCTGCTGGCAGCTCTTTGCAGCCCTCCTGGTTCCCAAACCTCTTCCTGCCACTGTGGGGCTGGGGCAGGGCTGCTCACACTGCCTCGGTTTCCCATCCGGCACACGGAGCCGAGGCTGTGGGTTCTGGCTGCGAGTTCACAGCTCTAATTGGGGTTCAAACCTGTGTTTAAGTGAGAAAATCAAACACCGGAGGCAGGAAAGAGAGTAGGGTTAGATGGTAAGGAATTGTTCCCTGTGAGGGCAAAGAGGCCCTGGCACAGGGTGCTCAGAGCAGCTGTGGCTGCCCCTGGATCCCTGGAAGTGTCCAAGGCCAGGTTGGATAAGGCTTGGAGTAACCTGGGATAGTGGAAGGTGTCCCTGCTCATGGCAGGGGGTGGGATGAGATGATCATAAAGTTCCCTCCTAACCCAAAACATTCTGGGATTCTGTGATTCCAGGAAGGGGCAAATTGTCAGGGAGGGGAAGGTTTTTGTCTCCCTTCAACATCTCAGCTCAGCCCAGGTGCTGAGGGGGAACCTCTGAGCCCTCCACGGTCACTGCGGCTCCAGGTGAGCTCAGAGCAGTCACAGGATGTGTGTTCCAGGGGACACCCAGAGTCCCCTCATCCCGGGTGCAGGGAGGTGCAGAGGAGGGGTCTGGGGGGCCCAAGCACCTTCCCTGGTGGCTGAGACCTTCAAAAGGGTTGGGGCTCCCGATTTTAGCCCAGAGCAGGAGGAGCCCTGCAGGGGAGAGATTGCCAGAGGGAGGTGAGGGATGCTGGATGTCAGGTGTGGAGCTCTGTCCATGGGTGTGGAGCTCTGTCCATGGGTGTGGAGCTCTATCCATGTGTGTGGAGGTCTGTCCATGTGTGTGGAGGTCTGTCCATGTGTATGGAGGTCTGTCCATGCCTGTGGAGTTCTGTCCATGCCTGTGGAGCTCTGTCCATGTGTGTGGAGCTCTGTCCATGTGTGTGGAGCTCTGTCCATGCCTGTGGAGCTCTGTCCATGCCTGTGGAGCTCTGTCCATGTGTGTGGAGCTCTGTCCATGGGTGTGGAGCTCTGTCCATGTGTGTGGAGCTCTGTCCATGCCTTGCTGGTGTTGGCTGTTCATCGGTGTCCTGTACATCCACCTGGAGGGACCTGTTGTGAATCACTGTCCTTTACACCCTGGATGCCACATCTGCCACTCCCTTCTGGTTTTGGGATCCGTGGAGAATCCCTTCGCTTCCAGTTCACCCCCTCAGTGCTGTGGGTGTTCGTGGCCCTGGTGTGATGTTAAATGTTGTCCTTTAATTAGTAGCATCTGTGTGGGTTCCTGTTCCCAGCTCGGTGAGGAAACTCGGTGTCTTTGCGGAATCTGCAGCCCGAGGAAGCGGAAATAGAGGAAGGGGAGGGTTGTCCTCGTGCTTGAGCTTCTGCTCTGTGCCGTGGATATTTGCAGTTTCCTCTTGGCAGAGTGAAGGAGAACTTAAATGAGCCCGTCATGTTTTAAACGGGGTTGAAATGTGGGAGTGGGCTACAACAGGAGTGGGGCTGCAGCAGTGGGGATTTTTGAGGCTGAGCCACTCTTGCAAGGCAGCCTTGGACTCAGGGCTGAAAGGAAAGGAAAAACAAAATTCCTGTAAGGATTGAAACCTTGTGTGCTGGGAGGGTGGGAATGAAGACGGGGATGTGAAGACCCAGCGCTTGTGGATGTGGCCTTGCAGAGATGCTCTGTGGGATGCTGGGCTGTGCTACCAGGATGGGATTTCTGGGGATTTTTGGGGTGTCAGGGTGCTGGTTCTGCTTCTCACCTGGTGCTGGTGCACGTGGCTCCCTCCTGCTGCCAGAGAGAGCATGGCTCAGCTGGGGCAAAATTCCCAGAAATTCCTGGTGACACTGCACTGTCAGGGGGTTGGGACCGTCCTCTCTGCTGTGACATGGGGACCACCGAGGACAGGGAGATTTACAGGAACTGGGGGCATTTTCCACGCACTGGAGCAGGTCAGGTTGTGGCTGCTTGGTATTTCCACCGCTTCCTACTTTTACATCCCTTTTTCTATTCCTACCCTGCGGTTGTTGCCCATGGGGCCTCCTGCCTCTGCCCTCCCCAGTGAGCCAAAACCAGAAGTGGGACCTTGATGGGACAGTTCTTTGTTAAAAATAACCCTGTCTGCCCATCTCCAGCAGCGCTGGGCCTGGGGATGGATCTTCCCTGTGGCAGGAGATCTGTAGTCAGTGGGGTGACAGCAGCTGTGTTCCCTGGAACAGAAATTCATGTGCAAGCAGATACTTACATGCCTGAGCCCATCCAGCTCTGGCTGTCATTGATTCCCTGAATTAATTCCCTCTCTTTCTTCCCCAGTTGCCGAAGCAGCAACAGGAAGAGCTTAGTGGTGGGCACCCCCTCTCCCACCCTCTCACGGCCTCTCTCCCCGCTCTCCGTGCCAACAGGTAAGGGATTCTCCCAGTGGATGGGTTCAGCATCCCCCAAAATTACCCAAATATTTTGGAGGGCGTCAGCACCTTCTAGCAGCAGTGGGCTGGCTCCTGGCTGCCAGGTGCCTTTTCCAGGGGGGAAATAGGTTGGGAGGTGACTTAAACCCTTTCCCCTGAAGGAGCAACCCAAAACACCCTGGACATTGTGCCGGGGTGGGTTTGGGGATGAATTTTCCCCCTTTCTCCCTGCAGCTGGGAGCAGTCCCTTGGACAGCCCACGGAACTTCTCTGCCAGCACCTCCATCAACTTCCCCTTTGCTCGCAGGTGAGCTCCCAACCCCAGTCCCAGAGCAGAAAATATTCACTAGTAAAGATCATTCCCCTACCAAGGAACTGTTCTGTTGATCTCAAGTGACTTGTTTTGCTTTTATTTTTGCTTTTCTCCTGCCTGGTTTCTGGCCTGGTGGTGTTTCCTCTGCCACGACTGGTCTTTTCTGCCACCCCAGCCATGCTCCTCGGACTGACAGGCAAGCACCAGGGATGGGCATGGGCTGCATTTTGGGGAGGTGTCTTCTCCACATCATCAGGGACATTCTTTTCTAAGTGTTCAAGGCCAAGCTGGACAGGGCTTGGAGCAATCTGGTCAAGTGGAAGGTGTCTCTGCACATGGCAGGGAGTGGCACTATTAAGGTCCTTTCCAATGCCAGCCCGTCTGGGACTCTGTGATTCTTCGCATCCCTGGGTGGGAAATTTTGCACCAGGATGGGGCTCCCTGCAGGTCTGGGAGCAGAAATCTCTCTGTTCCCATCACACCACCCCTGGCCATGTATTTAGCCCCATCTTGGACTCCTGATGGATTCTCAGAAGATGTCCAGGGATGGATGTTCATCCAAGTCCCCACATAGGCAGATCCTGCTGCATCCCCTCCCCAGCCCACGCCGCCTCAGATGCAGCCACCAAGCCCTGTTCAACTAATTAATTAATTGTGCACATGGAGGGCGGGTGGCTGATTTTAACCCATCAATTTTCGCATGGAAAAACGCCGCAGGCTCTCGGATTGTTTGCACACTTGTCACAGAGGGAACAGCCAGGCTGTGGGGTCGGGAGTTTGCCAGTGCTGGAGCTGCACGTGGCACCCTGCCAGCTCCCGCTGTCCTTGACCCCACACGGGAAATGGGAGTGGGAGGTGAAGGGCCTCGTCTTGACCTGGACGTGTCCCCATCCCTCGGAAACATCTCCAAGAGGAAGCATTGGCCTGTGTATGAGCAGTTCCCTTCCTGTTTATGGCCAGGCTCTGCTCCCCGGCGCCTGCTGTCTCAGGATGAGTCTTTGGGAATCCCAGTTTCTCACCAAGAAAACTCCCAGCGGGCTGAATTTTGTTCTAATTAAAAGTCAGACTCTTACAGGCAGTTTTTTTTTCTTTTTCCTGTGTGAAATGGATTTGATGGAGCCCCAGATTTGTCCCTTTGCAGTGACCCTGCTGCCTGCCACTGTCCCTTCACACTGTGGCTGCAGAACAGCCCCCCTCTCCTGAAAACCCCTTATTTCACTCCATTTCAGTCCATTCTGAAAAGAGCTTTCAGGGTTTTATTCCTCAAGCCACGCCTGTGTCCTGGCCCTCAGCTTTTGGCTCTGATGTTGTTGATTTGCATTTAGATGTTGGATTTTTTTGTCCCTGTATGTGATTGTCACGTTTGCACTCACAGGGCTGATGGCAGAAGGTGGTCACTGGCTTCGTTACCCTCCTCTGGCTATGGGACCAACACCCCCAGCTCCACGGTCTCGGTAATGTTTGCTTTCTCATGGTAGGAGATGGTAACATCCTAAACCCCCTCATTTTTGGTGAAATGCCTCCCAAGCTCCGTGGTGCTGGGTTCTAAAGGACCATGGTGCTTTAGCTGCATCCTGCTTCCCAAATGAGCTTTCAAGAAAGTCATAAGGCTTGGCTGTGGGCTTGCAGCATCCCTGGGGGTTACAGCGTCCAATTACAGCATCTCTGGGTTAACTTCATCCCTGGGGTTACAGCATCTCTGGGAGTTACTGTGTCCTAGGGCTACAGTGTTCCTGGGGTTACAGCATCCCTGCACATTACAGCATCCCTGGGAATAACAAGACTGAGCTGCCTGGGATGCTGGAGTTACAAGGGATGGGGTTCAGTGGAGCAAAACTGAGTGGGAGAATGGGGGATTTTGGGCTGGGAGTCGGGAGTGCCAACCTCCCCAGACTGCTCCTCTCCACATTTCACACCCCCAAGCCCAGCCCATGCTGTCTGTCAGTGTTTCCAGCCTCCCAAGAGGCTCCAAGGGATATTTCCCTCACGGGCTTGCTGGTTCCCACCCCACTGCTGAGAAGCACGTGTTGGAACCCTGAAGGCTGAGAATTTCAGGCTTTCTGTGCTAAAAGGCACTGACCCTCAAGCAAACACTACAACACAGCCATGGAACAGGCTTCCAAAATTGACTGACAGCACTGGGGCTGTGGGTGTGTAGTTTGAATAGGATTGTGTGATCTCACAGGGTGGAAAACTTAGAATTTAAGATTTTAGTATAGTAATGTATATAGAGTAAGATGGAGGATTTTGGGCGTTCTTTCACCTTCTTCATGGTTTTGGGTGTTTTTTTCTAATTGGGTGAAAAGGTCTGCATTGCGGATCATGGGTGGTTAATTATTGGGTTAAAAGTATAAATAATACAGGTGTCATCTCATTATTGGGTAATTAGCACTTAAAAGACCATGGAAAGAGAGACAGAGCCATTTTCTACCTTGTTGGCTGGAACTCACACCTTGTGCTTTAGATAAGAATTAATAAACACCTGAGTCCGAACACGAGAAAACTGCGTCCCCAACGCTTTAACACAAGAAGATAAGAAACTGCCAAGCACGGAGCCATCCACTGATCTCCTGCCTCCCTCTCTCTCTTCCCAGTCATCTTCATCCTCCCAGGAGCGCCTGCACCAGCTGCCGTACCAGCCCACCCCCGACGAGCTGCATTTCCTTTCTAAGCATTTCCGCAGTTCGGAGAGCGTCACGGACGAGGAGGGCCGGCACTCGCCCTGCCTGCGCCCACGATCCAGGAGCCTCAGGTGGGTCACCCAGGAGCTCCCAGGACACTGCACTGAGAGCTGCCACATCCAGGGCGTCCTCTGCCCTCTCACAAGCTGTTCCTGGTCCTGCTAAGCCTGTCCCAAGCCCCCAGTACGGGTTTTCCCCCTGGCGCGAAGTGGAGAAATTTTGGTTTGAAGTTGTAGATGCCTCGTTCCTGGAAATATTCAAGGTCAGGTTGGATGGGGCTCTGAGCGGCCTGGCCTGGTGGAAGGTGTCCCAAAGTATTCCATGACTCTGTGATCCTAAGCTCCAGGGGCTGGTTCTCAGCATCTTCTCAGCTGTTGGGACGTGGCATTGCTCTCCTGGCAGCAGCCAATACCTCTCTCCCAGAGCTGAAGCTGGAGAAGCTGGGATTTGTTCCACAGTAGTTGGTTTGCAGCCTCTTGCCCAGTTGTCTGAATGATTTTGGTGGTGAGGAAGGCCTCACCAAGCAGAAGCCCAAGCAGTGACCATCCTTGTATGACTTACCTGCTGTTAAAAATTAAAAATCCCATTTCTGGGCTTGGATCAGAAAACATCACCTTTGCTTGCTGGGACTGGCCTTTACCTCTGCAAAAAAACCCAAAAAAACCCCACAAGGAGTGCAGGTGAATGGGCATTTGTGGGCTGGAGAGAGGAAAATTTGGAGAAGGCATTGAGCCAGTGGCCATAGCACTGTGTGAGCTGACCCTCAGCTGTACCTGCTGAGCTCCAGGTTGCTGCTCCAGGACCACACCCTGTGCAGTGAGCCACCCACATTGTCCAGCAGCAGAGGCTTGTGCTTTTTGCAGGGGATGTTTTGGTTAAATCCTCTTTTCCCTCTGAAAAATCTCCCGACCCTCTTTGCTACCCGAGGCAGAGCTACAGCCCTGCGTGTTGCCGGCCGAAATTTCATTAAAATCAGATTAATTATCTAACAGGTTTGTGGCGAGATTTTCACTGAGGAGGTGCCAGCTCTGCAGTTGACACAGCAAAGGCTGAGGCAGGGCTGGGGCTGGTTTTTATCACCATTTATTATTTTATAGTGGTTAATGAGTTGCTGGCTGCTCCTGTGACTTGTTTTGCAGAACGAGATCATCAGGCAGAGCCCTGGGAGGGGCAGTGCTGGGTGAGGGAAGGAGGAAAATCATGTTTAGTTAAGGCTGCTGTGTCCACCACAAGGTTTGGTTGGGTTTTTTGTTTGTTGGTGAGCTGCAAAAATGGCAACGATGGCAAGAAACTGTGGGCTCCAGAGGAAGGGAAAGATGAGCTCATTCTTCAAAGCCAAGTGGATGATGGAACAGCCTCTCAGTTCTGGATTTCCAAGTGACTTTTGTTTGGCCACCTGGATTAAGCTTCCCTAGACCACATCCCAGGGACCTCCAGTGGTTGGGATGCTGCTGGGAGTGCTGGCCCAAGGCTGATGGCTCCACTTGGATGAGTTTTAACCACTTGGAGCCAGGAGTTGGGAGGAGGGACCAAACTGCTCTCCAGGAATAGTGGCTGTTGGCATAGGTGTGAATGACTTGAACCTCCTAACGCCGCCCTTCTCCTCCCTCTGCAGCCCTGGACGGACGAGCGGAACGTTCGACAATGAGGTGGTGATGATGAACCATGTCTACAAGGAGAGGTTCCCCAAGGTAACTGCCAGCACTTGGGGGTTGAGTGTGTTGGTGCCTCCGTGGCATCCTGGCAGCCAGGAACCTTCTCCAGAACAACCTGTGCTCCCTGTGGGAGTATGGAATGCATGGGGAGATCACAGGGGGTGCTGGGGACACCGGAGACAATAATAAACCTGTGGTTTCATGTCCACACAAGTGCTCCGTCACACAAGCCGGCAGAGCTCTCGGGAGACTTTGGTGGAGCTTTTGCAGGTCCCAGGTGGGGCCTCTTGTGAGAATTTAACTTTGTTAAATCCTCACATATGACAATGACCACCATGAATTTGTTACTGCTAAAATACTTAATCCTGGGGAACCCATCCCAAATATCATAATACGTTGTGAAAAGAGTCAATAATTTAAATAAATTTTGCTGTGAAATTAATTTCATAGTTTGATCAATAAAAAGCAGTGCCTACTGCAAGCCTTAAATCGCTTCCCTAAAGCAATAATTCCATTTCAGCAAGGACGAGAGGCTGATCTCTATTAAAAACATTAAAAATGCCCCCAAATATTCACATGTGTTTGTGAATATCTGAACTGCAGGGGGTGGTGGGATGAGATTCTGGCTGGTCAAACCAAGTGCAGGAGGTGGCAGAGTGAGATCCTGGCTGGCCAAACCCAGTGCAGGAGGTGGTAGGACGAGATCCTGGCTGGCCAAACACAGTCCAGGAGGTAGGGTGAGATCCTGGATGGTCAAATCAAATGCAGGAGGCAGCAGGATGAGATCCTGACTGATAAAACCCAGTGCAGGAGGTGGCAGGGTGAGATCCTGGCTTGCCAAACACAGTCCAGGAGGCAGGATGAGATCCTGGCTGGCCAAACCTGTGGCATGGGGACGTTTGTTCCTGGCCATCACCATCCCCTCTGCCTTGCAGGCCACAGCCCAGATGGAAGAGCGCCTGCAGGACACCATCACAAACTTCTCCCCAAGCAGCACCCTGCCCCTGGCTGATGGAGTGCTGGGCTTCATCCACCACCAGATCATCGAGCTGGCCCGAGACTGCCTGGCCAAGTCCCAGGGAGCTCTCATCACCTCCCGCTACTTCATGGAGCTGCAGGAGAAACTGGAGAAGATGCTCCGAGACGTGAGTACGGGGCAGCTCCCTGCCTGGAGCCACCTCGTGAGGCCACCAAGAGACACCTGGCTTCTGTCTTCATTCCCAACAGGCTCAGGAGCGTTCTGAGAGCGAGGAAGTGAAGTTCATTGACCAGTTGGTGAGGAAGCTGCTGATCATCATCTCCCGCCCTGCCCGACTTCTGGAGTGCCTGGTAAGACTTGGAAGCTCCTGTCTTGTCTTTCATGGCCTGTGCCAGCCTGGAGAGAAGGCAAAGCCTCCAGGATGCCCCTGGATCCCTGGAAGTGTCCAAGGCCAGGTTGGACGGGGCTTGGAGCAACCTGGGATGGTGGAATGGCAGGGGTTGGAATGAGATGACCTTTAAGCTCCCTCCCAGCCCAACCTCCCAGCCCAAACCATTCTATGGTTCTGTGGTTTTCAGGGCTTTTTTTTGGTTGATTCGCTGAATTTCTAAAGCAGTGACCTTTTGTTGTGGTTCCTGATCAAATTTTTATCTCCCTTAGTTTTTTCTTCCAAAGCCAACTCACAGAGCTACATTTCTTTTACTATCACCCTTGACACGGGGAATGATGGGGGAATGATGCAGCCAGGGCCTGTCCCCTGTTACAGGTGTCACCTGCAAGGCTCAGAGGAAAAGTTTAACTTTGCAATATCCCTCTCCTTAACTGTGCTTGGCTTTCCCCATGCAGGAGTTCGACCCAGAGGAGTTTTACCATCTCCTGGAAGCTGCAGAAGGACACGCCAAAGTTGGTCAGGGAATAAAGACCGATATTCCCCGATACATCATCAGCCAACTGGGGCTCGTCAAGGACCCACTGGAGGGTAGGGAAGCACTTGGGCTGGGGGGTCTGAGGTCTGCAGCAGGATTTGGACTCCCAGTTTGGCCCGTGGTGATCACAACTGAGCCCTGGGAGGTGTCAGGGAGACCTGTAGGGCTGAGCTGGTGTCATGGCAGGGAGGTCACAGCAGGACCAGGATGATGGCCAAGTCCTTCTGGCCAACCCCATATCCCTTATTATTGCTTCCAACACGTTCAGCAAAGCAGATTAAGCTCAAAAACACTTAATCCGTAGCCCTGGGGGGGAATCATAATCCCTGGAGAACGCAGGAATGACTATCAAAAAAAAGAATTATATAAATGTTTAACCTCGTGCTGAACTTCTTAACGTCATGACCTGAATTTCTCCATACCATAGCTTGAGCAAAGCATGTGGCTAAATCCCCACGGGGTCTCTGAGTTTGGAGGGAGAGTGGTGGGGCAGGGGGTGATTTTGGTGGGTGTTGAGCATGAGGCAAGTGAAAACCATCCCTGTCATCTGCAGAAATGGGGCAGCTGGATCACTTTGACAGCGGGAACACCATCACACCGGAGAACGATGACACCTGTGAGGTGAGTGTGGGCCCACCTGCATGTTCCACCTGCTGCCTCCAGCTTCCTCCCACCTCACCCCACACCAGAGCTCCTTGCAGCTGTCCTAGACTGGGAGATGTTAATTTTGGATTGTCCCCAGGGGTGATTGATGTATTCAGGGGGAAGATCTCACAGTCTCTCATTTGGCTTCTTGAGTGGACAGAGCTCAGAGTGGGCTCTTGATCTGCAGAGCATCTTGGGCTCCTGGCTTGGGGTTTGTGACTGGAGAGGGCTCTGGCAGAAAGAAGCTTTTGGAAGTGGTACACGATGGTGCTGAGTGAATTCCCACCTACATTAAACACTCATGCATTCCTCAGAGCCAGCCTTCGGTCACTGTCCCGCGGAGGAAGCCCTGCGAGGGGGACTTTGAGACCATCAAGCTGATCAGCAATGGGGCTTACGGGTGAGTTGGGGGTATCCTATCACTTGTCTCCATCTGTAAACGACTCCAAAGCCCCTCTTTGCCTGAGTCCCATGGTGTGGGGTGGTCAGTGGTGGTGGCTGGACCACCTGTGTTGAGGTCCAGCCGTTCCTCCAGGGCCGTGTACCTGGTAAGGCACAGGGAGACGCGGCAGCGCTTCGCCCTGAAGAAAATCAACAAGCAGAACCTTATCCTGAGGAACCAGATCCAGCAGGTGTTCGTGGAGAGGGACATCCTCACCTTCGCCGAGAACCCCTTTGTGGTCAGCATGTTCTGCTCCTTCGAGACGAAGCGACACCTCTGCATGGTCATGGAGTACGTGGAAGGTGAGAGCAGAACTGGGGCTGGATGGTGCAGGGAGGAGGGCAGGATATCAAAGTCTGAGCATCAAGGACACCACCTGGACATCTCCTGCCCTCCTTGCTCCAGGCAGCAGAGGGAAGGACAAGGAGATGATTTTGTGATCCTGATCTCCTTGATGAAGGTGGTGGCCATGGTCACCCAGGAGGGTGTTTGTGCCCCACGCCTGGGGATCAGCTGCTCAGAGGGGCTGGTTGGGAGCCTGCTGGTCCTGCTGACCTTGCTGCCTTCCCTGAGCCCCCTGTGCTCCCACAGGGGGGGATTGTGCCACCTTGCTGAAGAACATGGGCCCGCTGCCCGTCGACATGGCCAAGATGTACTTTGCTGAGACTGTTCTTGCCCTGGAGTATCTCCACAACTACGGCATCGTCCACCGGGACCTCAAACCTGACAAGTGAGGATGTGGGTCGGGTCTGAGCAAGGGTGGGGGTGGCTTTGGATGGGGAAAGGAAAGCCAAGAGGGAAGGGCAGAATGGGGTTTTTTCCCCTGAAAATGGTTCTGTGCCTTTGCATCAGGACCAGAGACCCTGGGGTGCAGCTGGTCCATCTCAGGTCTCCCTAGAAGCAAACAGCAGCATTGTGGGGTGTCTGTCTTCTCCTGCAGTTTGCTCATCACCTCCATGGGCCACATAAAGCTGACAGACTTTGGCCTGTCAAAGATAGGCCTGATGAACATGACCACGAACCTCTACGAAGGGCACATGGAGAAGGACACGCGGGAGTTCATGGACAAGCAGGTAGGAGATCCTGCTCCACATGGCTGACCGGCCATCACTGGGGTCTCAGACAACCTCGGGATTTGTTGCAAGGGTCACTGCAGAGGTGTCAGCCCCTGCTCCCCACACAGGTGTGTGGCACTCCAGAGTACATTGCCCCCGAAGTCATCCTCATCCAGGGCTACGGGAAGCCTGTGGACTGGTGGGCCATGGGCATCATCCTCTACGAGTTCCTGGTGGGCTGCGTCCCCTTCTTCGGAGACACCCCCGAGGAGCTCTTCGGGCAGGTCATCAGTGGTGAGTGCCAGGGGCAAGTTTGTGTTCCCAGCAGCCGAGACTTGTCCTTTAACACGTGGGAAGCTTCATTCCTTCCTGTCACACTCGGCTGAACAGTGAAGAGGCTCCTCAAGCTTTGACTTCCCACTTTGGGAGGCCCTTCCCCTGCTGCTGCTCCCAGGGGACTTTCCTGTTGCCCAGAAGTGTCCAAAGGTTTCCAGCTACCCCAAACCCCTGTTCCTTTTTCCTTGCAGATGAAATTATGTGGCCGGAAGGGGACGAGGCTCTCCCTGCAGATGCCCAGGACCTGATCACACGGTTGCTGAGGCAGTGTCCCCTCGAGCGCCTGGGCACTGGTATGCACAGCAGGCCCCTCAGGGGGTGACCTGGCACCTTGATTCCCATCAAATTTGCATGGCTTTGAGTCCAAAGCATGTCCTACCATGCTGAGGGTGCCAGGAGGAAGTCTCCTGCTCGGGGTTCCCCCCAGGAAGGCTGCACAGGGCTCCTGTCCATCTTTTTTAAGCCTTTTGCTCTGTGTGGAGGAGTGTGCTGTTTGGGGTGGGAGTGGGACCATCCTGGATCCTGCCCCATACCTGACATGGCTTTCTCTGCCTGGAAGGAGGTGCACATGAGGTGAAGCATCATTCCTTCTTCCTCCATCTGGACTGGAACGGGCTGCTGCGGCAGAAGGCTGAGTTCATCCCCCAGCTGGAGTCAGAGGACGACACCAGCTACTTTGACAGTGAGGCAAAACCCATCCCTCTTCCACCTCTGCCAATCCATTATCCCAGCTGCACTTTGGATGCTCCCATGGGGGGTGGAAATCTCCTGGGTGAAGCTGGTGGCTGTACAACCCAAGTCACAAAACAGATCCAATCCTCTTTCCAGGCTGCTCACCCTTACCAACTTCCTCCCCACAAAGTTCCCCTGGGATGTGGGACTGGGCTGTCACCCAGGTGTAGATCCCACCTGGCCCTGCTGCAGGCAGGATGTGGGGTGCTGCAGGCAGGGTGACATCCCTTCCCCCTCTGGCTCTTGTTTTCAGCTCGCTCCGAGAGGTATCGTCACTTGGATTCGGAGGATGAGGAAACCAACGACGAGGAATCATCGGTGGAGATTGGGCAGTTCTCCTCCTGCTCCCACCGCTTCAGCAAGGTGCTTCAGTATCCAGAATGCTCTGGCATTTCCTCTTGCAGTATATTTCCTCCTTTGGATACTCCTCCTGCAGTATCCAAAATGCTTTGGCACCGCAAACAGCATGGCTGTGCTGAGCGTTGGTGTCTTGGCTGACACCAGAGCACCCAAATCCCCAAATTTCTGCTCCTTGCTGATGGCTCCTCTCCTTCTCAGGTGTATAGCAGCTCAGAATTCCTGGCGGTCAACTCCGCCCTCAGCCTCTCCTCCTCTGACCGGAGTCACTGCGATGACAAAGAGGAGCGGTGGGACCGGCACTCGGGGGATGAGGACAGGAGCCGGCCGGCGGGCACTGAGCCCCGGTGCGTGGTCGGGGGCTGCACTGCTGGTGTGGGCTCTTGGCAGTGCCCAGGGCTTGTGCCAGCACTGAGGGTTTGTGCTGGGACCAAGGATTTGTGCTGACATTACGGGATTGTGATGGCGCTGGAGGGTTTGTGTTATTTCTGAGGGTTCATTGAGGACAGTGGGACATGTCCTGGGGGTGCTGCAGTGGCTCAGCGATCCCCTTTGCCCCACCCCACCTTGAGCTGTCCTGAGCCTTTCTGCTCTTGCCACGCAGCCTCCGCTCCTGGACATCCGGCAGCTCCACCTCCCGGCACGAGCGGAGCCGCAGCCCCACCGCACTGCCCAGCACCCTCAGCCTGGACACCATGCCCAAGTTTGCCTTCTCCTCGGAGGATGAGAGCCCTTGCGTGGCGTCCTCCAAGCCAGAGAGACCCAAGTTTGTGGTGGGAGACTCGGACACAGGGGCTGGCGGCGCGGTGAAGCAGTCGGCATTATCCGGTGCGTGGGCTGTGGGCACCAGTGTGGGGTTCTCTGAGGGCAGCCGGGGTCCTGCATGGCAGGGGGTGTCTTCTCCACATCCCCAAACTCTCCCTCTTCCCCTCTGTGCAGCCGATCTCGTCAACCTGAACCGCATCCGCCTGCGGAGCAACAGCACCGGCACCAAGAACTCGACTCCCCGGAACCTGGAGCCGAGCGGGGGCCGTCGGCTGAGCACCCAGAGGGATGTGCCGGAGAGGCAGAGAGCCTCCCTGGGCAGCCGTGTGCCCAAATCTGCCTCCGTGTCAGCCCTGTCCCTCATCATCACCTCAGGTCTGTGTGCTCTGTGATTTATCCTGCTGGTTGGCCGCTGTCGTGTGGTTTTTCCGGACTGAGCTGGCTCCTTCTGCTTGCAGATGACTTTGGGGGTAGTGCCCTGATGAGCCCCATCTCCCCTCACTCCCTCTCGTCCAACCCCTCTTCCCGGGACTCCTCCCCGAGCCGAGACTCCTCGCTGGCCATCGCCAGCCTGCGGCCGCCCATCATCATCCACAGCTCGGGGAAGAAGTACGGCTTCACCCTGCGAGCCATCCGCGTCTACATGGGCGACAGCGATGTCTACACCGTCCATCACATGGTCTGGGTACGTGCCCTGGGGTCTAATGGTGCCAGACACTGCCTTTCCCAGTGGGAAAACCCCAGGAGGAAGCTTGCATCCAAATAAAATCGCTATGTTTGGGTTGCAGAGCGTGGAGGAGGGGAGCCCCGCGCAGGAGGCCGGGCTGAGGGCAGGAGATCTCATCACACACGTGAACGGCGAGTCCGTGCTGGGTTTGGTCCATCGGGACGTCGTGGAGCTGCTGCTGAAGGTGGGTGACCAGAGCCACTCTGCTCTCCCAGGACATCAACTCAGCAGCTCCCTGGCGTTGCCTTTGCTGGCAGCTGAGGCAGGAGCTGGCTCGGATCTGGTGCTGCAAAGATTTGTTTTCCATTCCTCAGAGTGGGAATAAAGTGGCCCTGCGGACCACTGCCCTGGAGAACACCTCCATTAAAATCGGGCCTGCACGGAAAAACAGCTCCAAGACAAGGATGGCACGGAGGAGTAAAAAGAGCAGGAAAAGGGATGGCCAAGACAGGTAAGTAAAATCGGGGTAAAATGGGATTTATCCCAGTGTGTGAGGTACTGGGGGAATGCTCTGGATCTGACATATTGGGGTGTCCAGTGCGGTCTGGTCCTGCTACCACCAGGTCAGCAGACTCGAGACTAACAGCTTTAAGGAGAAGCCAAACTTATTCCTGTCCCCCCAGCAGGAGGAAATCCCTTTTCAAGAAGATCTCCAAGCAGTCGTCAGTCCTGCACACCAGCCGCAGCTTCTCCTCCGGTCTCCACCACTCGCTGTCCTCCAGCGAGAGCCTCCCGGAGTCCCCCACGCACAGCCTGTCCCCGGGCCCCACCACGCCGTGCCGCAGCCCCGCTCCCGACCTGCCCTCAGGTACCTCAAGGGGGGATGTTGGCTCGGGGCAGGGCAGGATGCTGCGTGTCCCTTGGGGAGGCCGTGTCCCTCCACCCCTACAGTGACCTTTTCTCTTTGTACGGCAGATGCTGTGTCCCCTCAGAGCACCTCTCCCTCCTCCAGCTCCCCAACGTCTCCCGCCGGCCACGTGCGCCCCAGCTCCCTGCACGGGCTGGCCCCCAAACTGGGTGGGCCACGCTACAAAGTGGGACGTCGCAAATCCACCAGCAGCATCCCCCCCTCGCCCCTGGCCTGCACCCCTTCCTCGGCCCAGCGCCCGCCTTCTCCCCAGCGCTCCCCATCTCCGCTGCCCGGGTACCCCAAAACGCCCCATTCCTTCCAGGGCAAGACCCTGTCCCCCCCCACCATCGTCCGGCAGAGCTCCCGGCCCCGCAGTGCCGACTGCCCCCGCTCCCCCCTGCTCAAGCGCGTCCAGTCGGCCGAGAAGATCGTCACCATCCTGGCCGAGAAGAAAACGGGCGGCGGCCGCAAGCTGGGGCTGGAGATGTCCACGCTGGATGGGGAGGCCATCGGGGAGGGGGACGCGCTGCCGTACCCCGGGGAGCACGGGTACCACCCCGCCAGCTCCCGCCTGGGAGAGCGGCACGACCGGGACCAGGAGATGGTGGTGATGCGGCGCCTGAACCTCTCTGAGCGCCGGGACTCCTTCAAGAAGCAAGAGGCGGTTCAAGAAGTGAGTTTTGATGAGCAGGAGACGGCGGCAGGAAGTGAAGAGGGCGGCAAGAGTGAAGAAGGGCAGGGCACGGCTGCCCAGGGCGGCGGCACGGCCGGGGCGGAGCCGCCGCCGAAGCCGAAGCCCAGCACGGTGCCGCAGATCGCGGTGCAGGGCTCGGAGAGCGACGAGCAGGAGCCAGCGGTGGCCGAGTGGGAATGCCAGGGCTCCTACCCCATCAGCAGCACCGAGCAGCCAAACAGCAGCATCTCCTTGCCGTGGTGGGATGGGTGCGAGCACCGGGACCCTGGCTCCCAGCAGCAGCAGCAGCAGCGGAACTGCGGGCAGGGATCACCCGGCCACTGGCAAGTGCCAGCACAGGGCCAGGAGCCGCCTGGTGCTCATCTCCCGGCTCCCCGGGGCATGTGGAGCGGGGCCAAGCACGCCTGAGCCCCACATTGGCACCGGGGATGGTTCAGGCTCCCTGTGGCATCCCAGTGCCTCCCCAGCACCCCGTCCTGTGCGGCAAATCCATGAGAGAAACGTCCCTGGAGCCACTCTGGACCCTGGCCGGGCCGGCTGTGCCCCGGCACTTCGCCCCCCTGGAAGGCTTTTTGTACTCCCTGAAAGATGCTCATATTTTTATAGAGACGCAGGAGCTTTTCCGGCAGCGGCGTTTCCCCAGCTGGGCCCCAACCTCTGTGTACAGAAAGGACTTGATGCAAATATTCCTTAATTAATTTATTACTTTTTATAAGCTAAACAGGCAGTGCAGGACTGTCGCAGGGGCCAACCCAGCTCTGGGAGTCCCAGCCTTTCCCGTGCGTCTCCCAGCTCCCAGCCCACTGTTTTCTAACCCACTCGCTTTTCCCTACTTTTTAACTTCAATTCTAGCTGGAAACACCCCAGATCTCCTAAAACCCCCATAATTCTAATATTTAAAATGAAAACAAAACCCCAAATCCACAACAATATCCCCCAAATGCTGGTGCTCTGGGCTGGGATGCAGAGAGGGGGATATTCTTTGCATATGGATCATCAGATGACCAGATGATATGGATACTTTTATAAGCTTATAGGATCTATAAAAAGGGTTTAATTATTTTATTTGGAGATTTTATAACCACTTGGCTCCATTGGCCCTTTCAGGTGGGGAAAACTGACACATTCCCCAGACAGGAATATTAGTGGAATTTTCAGGGTCAGTTTTTGCTCTTTCCATTTCTCTCACACAAAATCCTGTGGAGTTGGTTGGTCAGGGCACAGACATCTACAAAATCCCAATTGATTTTTTTTTTTTTTTTTACATCACCCCAACCCAGTGAGCACCTCTGCTGCTTCACTTGTAATTTGGGAATTTCATCCCTTTCTTGCCCCACCCCCGTTGCTCTTTATCCAACAAACATCAGCTCAACCCACCATTTCTTCCCCATTTCTACCGTTTTCTGGGATATAAACGTTTCCATTTGTTGATGCATGTTCTGGCTTTCCCCCCCGCCGCCGTGGTTTGGTGCCGTGGTGCTCCGAGCACCATGACGGTGACAGGGGGACGTCCCTGGTTTGCCAACCCCGCTGCCATCAGGCATCACCGTGCCCCCGGTGGTTTTTGGGCTGCGTGTTGGATTCTTTTGTGCACGTGTGGTTTGTGCCAGGCTCCGTATCCCGCTTCTCCCGTTCAACTGGTGCTGTTAAGTCCCCCCCGAAAATGAGTAACCAGAGCAGCTCCGTGTTTTCTTTGCTTCTCCCTCCACTCTCTGTATTAAGGTCTTGGAAATGCAGTGGGATTTTGGGGAGACACCGGGCACCCCCTGCCCACTGGCACGGCGGGATGGGGGGGCTTGGCTGCGCACCGATGGCGTGGATAGGGTGGGAAGAGGATTTTTTTTACTGGGAAATGTCTTAAAAGCCGAGGGGACTGTGTCTTCCTGCCCAGTGCCCGGCTCTGTTCGTACCTTCGAGAAGTTTTGTGTTGGATTAAAATCGTCCCTTGCGCTGAGTGTGGTGTCCAGTGGCACTGGAGTGTACAGGGCAGCGAGTGCCCGCTCTGGGGGTGATGGCAAGGGGGGAATGGGGTCCCAGCACAGGTGGGAGGGGAGGGGAAGGGAAGGGAGGTGGCCCTGCAGTGGCACCGGGATGGCTGGCACCCAGCCTGACTCCAGTAGCGGGTCCCGGCTGTGGGTGCTCGGTACAGTGCCGGTGGCCGGAGCAGCGTCCCGTACGCCGTGACCTGTGCCCAGGGTAGTGCCCCATGCTTGATGTCATGCCCCACTCCCAGGTATGCCCCATTCCCAAATCTATGCCCCATGCTCTGTTCCCGGTGCAGTGCCTGGTGCTGTGCCGTGTTCCCGGTTCAATCCTCATACAATGTCGGTTCAATTCCGGTATGATCCCCATTCAATCCCGGTCCAATCTCGGCGTGGTCCCGGTGCTGCGCCCTGTTCCCGGTGTGATCCCGGTGTGATCCCGGGGCTGTGCCCTGTTCCCGGTTCAATCCCAGTGTGATCCCGGTGAGATCCCGGTTCAGTCCTGGTGCTGTGCCCCGTTCCCGGTTCAATCCCGGTTCAATCCCGGTTCAATCGCTGTTCGGTCGCGCCTCAATCCCGGTGCCCGATGCGGTCCTTTCTCCATTCGCCACCAGGGGGCGCCGCCGCGCTCTCCCTCCGCGCCTCCTCGGCTCCTTCCGGAGAGGCTCGCGCGAGAGGCGGGGCCCCGATGGCGATCGGGCCACAGGAGGGGCGGGTCGGAGTCTTCGGGCAGCTCCGTCCTCTGTCGTCTGCTCTCGGTTATTTCCGGGATAGATTCGGGCAGTTCCGTTCTCTCTCGGCTTCTGTCGGCTGTTTCCGGGGCGGGTTCGGGCCGTTCCGGCGGCGGTCGGGCCTGTCCAAGGCTCCGTCGGGCCGGAGGCAGCAGCGGGCTGGAGACGAGCGGCGGCGGATGGGGCCGGCGGAGAGGTGCGACAGGGCCGGGAGCCGCGGGATCGGGATCGTGGGGATCGGGGTCGGGGAGAGCGAGCCCGGATCGGACCCAGGCCCAGGGTGGGCGTCGGGACCCCCTCAGCTTGAGGCGCCCCGGGGCTTAGCGGGGAGCACCGGGATGGGCCCTGGGCCGAGGCTCTGTTCCTCATGGCACAGCCTCGAGGATGTCCCCGGACCCTTCGGGAGCTGCCGGCGCAGGGTGTCCCGCTGCCAGGGCAGTGCCGCTGCTGTGTGGCTTCGCCCTGATGCCAGAGCTATGCCCCCGGTCCCCCCACCCCAGGGCTGTCCCTGTATCCTCCCAGTGCTGGGGCTGTGCCTCTTGATCCCCGTCGAGCTGTCCCTGTCCCCCTCCCGGTGCCGAGGCTGTGCCCCCGATCCCTCCAGTGCCAACCCAGCAGTGCCATCACAGATTCCCCTCCTGCTCCACTGTCTCCACAGTGGTGACAGTGCAGGAACCCCCTCAGCACGGTACAGTCCCCATTACCGAGAGTCCTGGGGACCCCCTGGGGGCGGTGAAGCCAGAAAAGAGTGGCCTCTGGGGGCCCAGCTCTGCTCCCCCTGCCCGGGGGCAGTTCAGCCCCAGCAGTTCCCAGGCTGGAGCTGGTGACCCAGGGATGTGCCAAGCTCAGCCCAAGGGTTCTTAACACAGCATCACTCAAACCCTGGCTCTGGGATGAGCCCCCCCCACTGCTTCCCAGGGAGGTTGGTCGTTGCATTTCATCTTTTCCCGTGGATGTTTCTCAGCCCCTTGAGGAGGAAGATTCTCATGGTCATGTACCTCCTAATCTGGGGGTCTGTGATCGATGGGAGATAAAGCCAGGGGGAAGAACTGTCGAAAAATAAGAGCTGTGAAGAGCTGGAGTGGCCCCGGCGTTGCGTTGCCTTTCAATGGAGCCGTGGCTGCCTCTCCTCCCATTAATGCACGGCTTTGATTTCCCAAGCAGCTCTTGGAGCCGCTGGGGAACTGGCCCTGTGACTTTCTCTGTGAGAGCAGAGAATGGAGACAGCTGAGTAAATATAGCCTAAATCACTGCTTTCCTGGCCATTCCCCCACCCTTCCCTGACATGCCAAGGGCTGGTGTGTCCCCGAGGCTGGATTGGGCTCTGCTCTAGCCTTCCACGGTGTGGGAAAGTCCAAAGCCATGGTTTGGTTTCTTTGCTGACTCTCTTTGACGTGGGCAGCCCGTGCTTCCATCTGCCCGCGCGGTTCGTGGCACGGACTCGTTCCTCCTAAAGCTGGTCTCTGCCCCAAAACCCCGCGTTCCCAACTCCCTGGAACAGGGTTTTAAGCACGCAGGAAAATCCTCTCTGCCTGCAGTTGGGTCTCGCTTGGACAAAAGCGCTGGGTTGGAAGGGAGAGCGTGGCTCAGCTGGAATGTGGCGAGGAGCAGAGTGGTTTGTGGAGCCAGTTTGGAGCCGTGTCAGAGCTCTGAGTGCCGGGGTGTGTTTACAATGAAAAAGAGTATTTATAATATCGAGGGCTCTTTTAATTCCTCTGGGAATCTCTGAAGCCGCAGCTTGGAGCTGAAGTAGCTGGGTAATGGAAGATGAAAAGCAGACAGAGGAAGGGATGGTGGATTTCTCAAGTTGGAAGGTCTTGGCTCTCTCACCAATATCCAAATCGAGTTGGTCTATTAACTTGGGTGCTTCTTACCTCGTCAGTTACTTCATGTGATTGCTGAGCTGTACAGAGCTGCTAATAAATCATATAAATTCCAAATACCCTGGGGAATGTGATTTTAAGCAGATAAGTTAGCAAGAGCAGTTGGATTTTTTTTTTTTTTCATGTACTCAGGTTTTTTTTAGAACTGTAATTTTTTTGCCAAAATACAGCCCCTGGATTTCTATATCCCTAAAGCCAACTCTATGAATGCTCCTAAAATGGAATTAGTGTGTTCTTGCTGCGTGGGGGATGGTGTAAAAGCAGCCTGGAGTGAGGTGATGGGGCTGGTATTGGGTGCTGGGTCTTTCTCTGCCCACTGCCAACAAATAAAAGTCTGTGGCCAAGTAAAAAAGCTCTTGTAGGCAGGAGGAGAAAGTTTGTGAGGTGGTTAAGCAAGAACAAGCTTCAGCTGGAGCAAGGAAGTTCAGTGTCAGGAGAACCTCTGGACACGGTGAGAAGTCTTGGAGTAGGTGTGCAGACTGCCTGAGTCTATCCAGCCTTTGAGCAGGAGGTCTCCGGGACCCCGGTGGTCTCCCAAAAGTGAGGAAGGTGTTGGTCATCCTGACTTATTCAGCTCCTCGCGTCCCTGCTAAATCATGACATTGACCTTTTCAGTGAAATATTTCAGATATTCCTTCACTTCCTCGGGCTTTGGTGAATAAAACAAAATATTTAATGAAACTCAGGCATGGGCAGTGAATGCTCTGTGTCCCTGGCAGAGGGTGGCTTGTGGTTGTGGGCAGGAGCTGCTGCTCCTGGGGATGTGTTGCTGTCTGGCTGGGAAGCATTTCTGGTGAAAAGAAGAGGTGAAAACGGCCTCGGCTGTCCCATGCCTGGCTGGGGCACGGCTCAGGCATAGCTCCCCTCCTCCCCTGCAGCTTTTCCCTGTTTGGAAGGAAATACCAGCTGGCTTGGCAGCGCCGTGGCCAGCCCGGGCTCCAGCTCTCCCTGCTCCGCTGGCTGCTTCCCCAGGGGCAGCTGCTGGACTGCGGCCAGCCCCGCTTCCCGCCCGCTCCAGCTCCCTGCAGGCTCTGCCGGCTCCTTCCCCCACAGCTCCTCGTGGCACTGCTGCCTCTTCCACGGCCTGGCTCATGGCTCCAGCCTCGCGAGACGTTTTTCCAGTCATTGTTCCTGCTGGGGAGGCAGCAGGGCCCGGGAAGCTGCCTGGGAGCACAGGGATTTGCTGTGCTGTTTGTCCTGACTATAAATCAGGGCTTGCCAAGCTCTTGCCCTCTCTGCCTCTGCCAGTCCTTGTTGTGGGTGCTCGTGGGCACAGGGTGACCCGTGATGTGCTTGCCATTGCCAGCTCCAGGAGCTGAGGCCATCAGAGCTGTCCTGGCTGCGTGGGTCAGAAGGATGTGATGCAGCAGCAGATGTCACCATGGCAGGCAATTCCCTGTCCATTTTTATTCCCATCCATCATTGCATTGTTCTATTTTCTCTCTTTATTAAAGGAAAAGTTTGTTCTTTTTGTCTGTAACTTGCAGTTCAAACTCAATATGGTGTTTGTTTTGCTCGCTGAGGATCTGATATAACTTGGAGATGTTGGAGCCGTGTATACTGTTGTGACCATATTCTTCTTTTAAATATTTTTATGCATTCTTTCCCCCTCTCTGGAAGGAAAGTGACTCAGTCTCACTTCAAGTCAAGCTGCACTTTGAACTGCATTTGGGACTGGGTTAAAAAGCACAGGAACCACATTTAAAATGTTAAGATGCTTTTATTTATGTGCTGGGCACAGAAAAAAAGACTCGTAATGTGTTTTTTGTTTCAAACCGATGTATTAAACAAAGAAAGTATTGACAGCAGTTAATGAATCGAGGGATTGTTTCTGGGCGCTGAGATAGATTTACCAAAGGTATTTAGCTGTCTGATGCATGGGATTTTCAGAGCAGCCTAACTAAGCAAGTGCTCGCCAGCACAGACACACGAGGTTCCTCTCTGAGAGCCGAGCAAACCTGGAGCTGGGCCCAGCAGAAATCTTTTGGCAAGGTGCTGCCTCTCTCCTGCTCGGAGGTGTGCTTCCAGCCGACAGGCTTGTGCGTGTCCCAGCCTCTGGGCGCTGCCTTCCCTCCAAAGAGCTGTTCCAGGGCTTTGGGAAGTGTGTGTTCCCAATCCCCAAAGACTCTGTCAGCTGCTCTCCGAAGGTGCAGAGCTTTCCTGCAGCTCAGCCAGGGAAGCCTCTGGCTGGGTCTGTGGCAGGACAGAGGACAACTGCGGCCCCTGGAGAGGACGGTGCCGGCATTAGCCATGAGGATTTGGGTCTCCCGGGGGGCTCCTCACTCATGTTCACGAGCCCACCTGGGCTGAGCAGGGGAAAGCAGGTGAGGCTTCTCCGGGAATTGCCTGGCTCTGAGTTCTGGAATTTTTCGTGTGCCCAGTGACCCGCGGGGACGTGCAGAGCGCGGTGGCTCAGAGCTGTGCCTGCATTCCCACCCCAGGGAAAAGGGTTGTGGAAGGAGTCGGTTGGAAGAAGCTGTGGGACCTGCTCTTTGGAGACACTAGGTGCTCCGGAGTCACTCTCCTCTTCCCACCCCTCCGCTCAGATCTGCTTTTAAAAGCTACTGAACAAGTTTGCCAGGCCTGAGCGTTGTGTCCTTCCAGCCTCTTCAGCTGCACCAGCTTGTCGGAGGCGCCTGGAGTCGGGGCTGGGATCCGCGGGTGGAAGCTGAGGGGTGCCTGCAGGGGAGCATCGACCCTGCTGGGCTTGGGCTCTGCTGCCTCTGGGTGACTCTGGGGTCTGTCCTCCCTGCAAAGAGGGGGAGCTGCCAGCGCTGTGGCCAGCGGGCAGTGGCCACTTAGGCCCTTGGCATTCAGACAGTGCCCCCGGCACAGTGACTCTGCTCTAGGGAGCCCTGACAGGCAGCCCTCAGAGGGGCAGCCAGTGAGCCTGGTCATAAATCTCTCTTTATGCTCTGGGTTATGAAGTAATATTTTCCTGGCTGGGGCTGGTTGGACTGGGGAAATGCGGGCTCTGCTGCAAGTTCCCTGCAGCCACCATCCCAGCATGGTGGGAGTTCTCACAGCAGCCGTGCTGGGATGTGCTGCTTCCCCCGTGAACATCAGAAACCTCTGTAGGGTCTCTCCATGAATTCTGCAGTCTGGTGTTGCTCCTGGAGTTCAGGAGAAGCTCTCCAGCAAGCTGGATCAGGCTCAATCCTGTTCCCCACCCGCCTCTGGCCGCAAGTGCCTCACCTCCCCGCGGGCAGTGCCTGTTCATTCATGGCAAAGCCAGCCCGGCTGGGACGCCTGCCCGAGCTCAGGCGGGCGGTGCGGGCTCTGGCTGCTGCACAGGTTTCCTGTGCCATGGCCTCTTAGTGTCTTTTGTCCTTGTCGAGGGAAGGAGCCCTGGTGCCAGGCTGGAGAGCCTGGCTGAGAGGTGGGGCTGGCTCCTCTCCTGGGACTCACCCCGATCTCAGACTTTGTGGCAGCACGTGCAGGTGTGGTGACACGTGCAGCGGTGATACCACGTGTAGGTGTGGTGACATGTGCAGGGGTGGTACCATGTGCAGGAGGAAAAAGGGATTTGTAGCTGATATGAACTGTAAGGTGTTGCTGGCGCGGAAGGATTCTTTTGAAATTCTGCAGATCACCACCGTTGGTGCCTGTCTCAGAGTCCAACCAAAGCAGCCTTGGCTTTGTGCCATGCCTGGTTGTTCACTGACCCCTCTGGGAAGGGTGTCCTGGCTCCCTTGGCCTCCTCGCCTCCATCTGCCCAGGCTCCCACAGCCCTGAGAAGCACCTTCCTGCTTGTTAATAGTTTTCAGATGAGACTCAAGAGTTTGAGCTGGATTTGGTGGTTTCTGGGCCAAAACAGCTCAAGCCCTTAGCAGGACTGCAGCGTTTGAGCAGGCCCAGGGTGTCCCTGGGAAGGCTGGGCTCCGGCTGCCCCGGTGCCTTGTAGGTCCAGTCCTCGGCCGTGTGCCATTTCTGCGGGAACCAGAACTCTGGGATTTGCCTGAGGGAGGTGGAAAACTGGCCTGTGTGGCCAGGAGGGGATGGGAAAAGAGGACGTGCCTGGCTGGTGGGAATGTCCCAGCTCGTACATCTCTTCAGCAACATGTTATAACCCAGGTTTATTCTCTTTGGTGCATTTCTGGGCAGGGCAGGCAGCATATTCAATTTCTCTCTGAATAGCTGAAAGGCAGTTAGGAGCTCTAAGTAGACTTGAAGGCTTCTGAAGATTATTTTAACTCCTTTTGCCTCCATCTCTGCGAAAAGAACCTGTGCCTGCACTTGATGCTGCTGCTGCTGCTTTTGAAAAGTTCAGAAATTGACTTTTTGCTCAGAGCAAGGCTTTGAAGTGCTGCTCTGTGGGAATGGCAGCACATCTCGAAAGCCTTTTGCTGAAAGCGTGGTTAACCTACATTTGTGGGCAGCTCCCTTCAGAAGATGCCTTTGTGGGGGATTGCATGGCAAGATGTAAAGGTGAACTGTGAAATTTAATCGATTTAACAAGGGAAGGTTAAATCTGTTTTTTCTGCTCCTATTCAAGGCCTGCAGCTGGTTGGGTGCAGGGTCACCGTTTTCTGTATGTAAAAGTCATCCTGCATAAAGGCTGTTTTGTCCCACTTGTTGTCTCCTTGTTTGCATAAGTGCTGCGAGGAGGGTAAGCTGAAGAAGCAGGGGTGAACCTCTTTGAGATGCAGAGCTGATGCCTGGCTGTAGCAGAGAGGAGCCAGTGGCTGCGTTCCTGATGGCAGTCACTGGCTTCTCACTTGCTTTTGAGAGTGTAAATCGGGATTAGCATGCCCTGCTTGGATCCAGGGCTCAGCATCAGCTAGGTAGGAGAGAAACGAGTCCTGCCTCTCTCAGGTGAACCCCTGGTTTGAATGTTGGTGTGTCAGGAGGGTGTGGAGAGCCTGGCTGTGCAGTGACAATTCTTCTTCTCTTTGCAGGGACTGGGAAGGGAAACGTAGCGTACAACACTATCCCAGGCTGGAAGCCTACTGTGCTTTTCCTCCCCAGACCCCAAGAGACTGGCTTTTTTGGTGAAACAGATCCTGATCTCGGGTTTCTTCGCTGCATGCCCGCTCACCAGTGCTGGATTATGTTCGTCTCCTTCTCCCTTTGCTCCATAATTTGGCTGAATCGTGGTTTCAAGCTGAGGAAAAGGGGCTGCACCTAAAGCGCTCCGGGGCACCCAGACCAGGCTCCTGGGGTGCCGGTTCACACAGAGACAGTTCAGAGTGCTGATGGGGGAGAGCTGCCTCTGAGGGCCCTCCTCTCCCACCTGGAACGTGCTGCCTTACCCTTCAGAGCCCTTCTCCCCCGGCAGAGAGGATGGGCAGCACCGACGGCTTCCAGTACCGCGCGCTCTACCCCTACCGCAAGGAGCGCGAGGAGGACATTGACCTGCTGCCCGGGGACATCCTGGTGGTCAGCAAGGGGGCCCTGCAAGCCTTGGGCTTCAAAGATGGAGATGAGCAGACCCCTAATCAGATCGGGTGGATCCTGGGCGTCAATGAGCGCACCAAGCAGAAGGGGGACTTTCCTGGCACCTACGTGGAGTACGTGGGGCCGGTGAAAATCGCTGTCCCTTCACACCGGCCCCGAGTGCAGAGACCCCTGCCTGCCACACCGGGGGCCAGCGGCTGCCGGCTGCCCGAGGCTCTGGAGCAAGGTAAGCCCTGCTGTGTGCCCTGTTGCTCTGGGACACCTCCAGTCTCACTGTGTGACAGATGAGTGTGTGAGTGGCTTTGTAGGACGGCGATGAAACCCTCAGCTCGGCAGCACTGGGCTGCTCCACCAGCAGCAATGCAGTAAAGTCGCAACCAAAAGCTGGCCTCTCTCGGTCCTGGCCCAGAGAAAAGCACTTTGTTCCTCCAGCTTGTCAATCTGCTCAGCAGAGCTTCTTGGAGCAAGCCTTGTCCCCCTCTTACATCTCCAAGATCCTTCTCCCTCTCTGTTCTGCAACCAGCCAGGATCCCCATGGTCCCTCTCCCTGTTCCACTGAGTTTTGCCAGGCTCCCTCCCTTCAGGATAAGTCCTGACCTCTCCCAACCACCACCACCCCGCCTCTGCAGCGCCTGGGGCAGTGCTCCCTGCCAAGAGCTGCTCAACCCTGCTGAGAGACACAATTACTTGTCTCTGGGCAAGAGGAGAAAAGTCAGGGTCTAAAAGAGTGCTTCTGAGAACTGGAGCTAATTGCTTGTCTGCCTGGCAGCCAGCCCACCCTGTGGGTCACAGAGCCCTCACTGGGGCTGGGCATGGGCTGTCCTGCACCTGCAGCTGCCTCCCAGCCCGCCTGGCCTTGGCACGGACCCGGTCCGGGACAGCCAACGTGCCTCAGCCCTGCCTGTGGAGCTGTGGCAGCTGCCTGCTCTTAGCCTGTTTTTTTGGCTCCTAGGCACATAAACCTTGTGGCCAGGGCTCAGCAGCCCCCAAGTTTCCCCTTTCTGCTCTTCCTTTGTGAGATCCCCCCCACCTGCAGTGCTGAGTCTGGGTCTGGACAAGACAAGAAAGATGTCGACCTGTTGGAGCGAGTCCAGGGGAGGCCACAGAAATGCTCCTAAGGCTGGAGCCCCTCTGCTCTGGAGCCAGGCTGGGAGGGCTGGGAGTGTTCACTGGAGAAGAGAAGGCTCTGGGAGACATTATTGTGGCCATCCACAGTACTTAAAGGGAGCTTATATAAAAGACAGAGAGAGACTTCTTATAGAGGCAGATAGTGATAGGACAAGGGGGAAGTTTTAAATTAAAAGAGGGAGAGATTTAGATTAGATGTTAGGAAGAAATTCCTGACTGTGAGGGTGGTGAGGCCTTGGCACAGGTTTCCCAGAGCAGCTGTGGCTGCCCCATCCCTGGAAGTGTTCCAGATCAAACTGGATGGGGCTTGGAGCAACCTGATCTAGTGGAGGATGTCGCTGCACAAGGCAGGGGGGTTTTAGCTGGGTGATCTTTTAAGGTCCCTTCCAATCCAAACCATTCTGTGATTCTCTGAGGGGTGACAGCCACACTTTGCCTTCCCATGCCTTGCACAAGACCTCGTGCTGATGTACATGGGAGGAGTGGGGTCAGCAGCAGGAGCTGGAGGGTGCCAGGGAACGCTCCCAGCTGGCGGTGCTGCGCCCTCCCCATCCCTCTCTGCCTGGGAGCCACGGCTACCCCAGCAGACACTTCTGGCTGTGTGAAAACACCTCTGGGGTCTTACGAAACCGGGGTTGTGGGGCTCCCTGCAGCTGCCTCCCTCACTCCTGCTCCCGGAGCCGGAGGGGCGGCCCCGGGAAACATCTCCGCAGGGTGGGAATGCGGCCGGGCCCTGCGTGCGTTTGGGTTGGCAGCGAGAGCCTGACCTGAGTCATCCTGCTCACAACCTGCCTTTCCAAGAAAGCTGCTCCTCTCAGGAGCCTGGGATGTGCTCTGTGCTGGATGTGCTGGCCTGGCCTGCCTGCGGCCCGGCGCTCCCTCGGGGGCTGGATTTCTGCCCTCCTTGGCTCTCCCCTCTTCTCAAGGGGGCTTGCTGGAGGTGTGTCTGGGTGGTCAAAGTCACTGGTGGGGTCTCTGGGATGTGGAACAAGATATGTGCCAAAGCTCCTGAAACACAGAAAAGACAAATTTGGGAAGGAAACCAAAAGCCAGCCTCTCTGCATTCTGCCCAGGGATGGAGGGTGTGGTACCAGGGCACATGAGACCAGTGCCAGCCCTGTCCCTGTCTCCTGTGGGGGCATCCCCAGAGCCAACCTCCACTCTGGGCACAGGCAGGACCTGCAGGAAGGCAGTTCAAACACCCAGAGCCATTTTACACTCAGCTTGCAGGTTTGATCCCTGTATAGGCCATTCACTTAAGAGCTGGACTTGGAAGATCCTTGTGGGTCCCTTCCAGCTCAGGATATTCTGCGATGCTTTATTTCTGTATTCTGCTGGGGAGACACATTTTTTTGCAATGGAAAAACCGTATTTGAGCCAAGCCTGTCTTATTTCTTCATGGTGTGCACTTTAGGAGGTGCAGAACCGTCTCCTGGCAGCCCCACGAAGCTCCTTCCCTGCTTCCCAGGTCCTGCTCTGGCTGGCAGGGACCCCTTAGCCCCTCAGTGTCACTTGTGGAGCAGGGCCAGCGCCACAGCTGTCCCGCCAGCGGGGCCGGCCCTGCGGAGCAGCGAGACCCAGCGCGTTCTGCCAGTGGATTTACGAGCTGCTGGTGTTTGCCTTCCGCAGAGAACACGAGCGGAAAATGCGGCTCGGGAATATTTCCGCAGCTGCCCGGGCCGTGCTGTGAGCAGCCTTGTTCGTGGCGGCCCAGCCCGGAGGCCCGGCAGGCTCAGGAGTTGCTGCTGGCTCCGGCTCTGTGCCTGACAAAAAAAGACAAGCTGCTGCCTGCTGAAGCAGCACATTCCCGGCTGGGCCACGTGGGCAGCGCCAGTATTTACTCTCCCTTCGGCCCTTCCCAAGGGTCAGGCTGGGAGCTGCCAGCCTGGAAGCTTGCCTGCAGCTTCCCCACACCGACCCACACCGCGCTGGGCCCCTTCCCGTGCTCTGGAGCTCGCTCCAGTGGGGGATTATCCCCCCCCAGCAGCACAGGCCTTTGCAGAGCTGCTGGGTGCCTGACCCGTGTGCTTCCCTTCCCCTGGCTCTTCTGTCTCCCCTCGAGGCCGTGGGTGCAGGAGGCTGAGCTGGGTGCGCAGTTCCAGCTTGCTGTGCCTTGTGGTGAGACCACACCAGGCGAGTTCGGGTCAGATCCATGACAACGGAGCTGTTTCGCAACGGGGAGCAGCCTCTTGGATCTGCCTCTGCAGAGTGGAGTGTGCTGGGTGTCCTCACCCACTGCAGGCTCCCCAGGGTCTGCCAGGTGCTGTGGACCAGCCTGGAGGAAGCTCCTGCTCCGGCTGGTGCTCCTTTGGAAGCGGAATGGAGCCTGGCACCACTCATCCTTAGGCAAACCTCCTGCTGGCAGCTCCTCAGCCAGGCCTGCGTGCTCCTGCCCTGGCATGCACAAGGGAAGGGGGTGCCTGGAGCCAGAACCTCAAGATTTTCTGGAAGTGGCAGTGAAATACCACCCGACATGGGGCTGCAGATCCCCCAGGAGTGGGGGGACCCTGGTCCCGTGCCACGGGCTGTCTGTGCCCTGTAGCAGCTTGCACAGAGGCTGTGGGCTCACGGGGAGGGGGAGGCCCAGGGCCGGTTTCCATGTTAAACGAGCAATCAAGGGCAGGAATTTGCTGACTTGGCATTCTGTCTGAATCGCTGGATTAATCACAGCTCACCACTGAGCAGATCGAGCTCCCTGGCCCTGCTCCGCTGCCAGCCCTGCGCAGCCCCTGTGCTGGGCAGGGACCCAGCCCTGAGCTCCAGGAGCCCTGGTAACCCCTGTGCTGCCTGCCTGGGGGGTGTGGGTCCTCAGGGGGATGGGCTCTGTCTCCAGGCCTCTGCACAGAGCAGTAGATATCTCCCTGTGCACACCCAGTAAGGGCTGGAGCTCATCAAGTGCTGTGCTGGCTCCTGGGCAGGTTTCTTGCAGACTCCATGCTGTGTTTGCCTGAGCCACAGCCTCAGAGTGGGGGCTGCAGCTTGCCTTGCTCCTGTTGGGAGTTGCCTGGGTTGTGCCCTGGCCCAGCTCTGCTGCTGAGGGCTGAGCTGGTGCTGAGCCCTTCTCTCCCTCCCTCTCCCCCAGGGTCTCCTCTCCCGGACTTGCAGGAGCAGTTCAGCCCTCCTGAGATTGCTCCACCGCTCCTGGTGAAGCTGGTGGAAGCTATTGAGAAGAAAGGTAAGAGGACAATGCTGACCACGGGGGGTGCTGATACACCCCGAAACCCCACAATGAGACCTGAGCTCTGTGGGACACACGGGACACAGCTGTTCTCATGTTCCTCCCTGGACTGGACTGCTGAGGCCCGTGAGGGTGTTTGGTTTGAGCACCTACACACACAGGGTGGGCGCTGGGGTTTGGGAAGTGCTTCCAGCCTGGATCTGTGCCATGATGGAGAAATGGGGCCACTGAACCAGGTGTCCTGGGGGCCAAGGGGGCTGCAGCAGTCTCTGCAGGGGGTTGTCTTGGGCACCATCCAGGCCTGGTTTGCCGTGCCACAGGCATTGCCCGGCTGGCACCGAAACAGTGCCTGTGCTGGAGCTGACAGCAGTGTCCCCCCTTCCGCAGGGTTGGACAGCGAGATGTTGTACAGGACATCTGGCTCCGAACTGAGGCAGGCGCTGAGAACCGGTAAGAACCAGCTCGGCGCGGTGGAGGCGAATCGGCTCAGATGGAGGAGATTAATGGATGTGACAGCGCCAGCAGTAATGCAATCCAGGCCAGGCTGCCTGTCCCCGGCAGTTCCTGACTCCCAGCACGCTGCCTCTGGGGCCGGGCCGTCCCCATCCCAACACGGCCTTGTCCTGCATGGAAGGGATGGGACAGGGGGGATTCCTGGCACCATCCGTGGGGGACAACCAAGGGGTGTGGTGCTGGCTTAGAGACTCGCAGCAAACAAGTGAACCCCTGTGCTTGTCCCCCGCTGTCTTTGGGGTGCTGTGCTGATGGGCTGGTGGAGGCTTCTGTGGCTCTGTCACACCACTAATGAGCAGGGGAGGATCGTTCAGCTCGGCTTGGTGGGTGGAGCCGTGGCTCCGAGGTGCCGGCAGCCCGTGTCTGTGCCGGGGAGCCCTGGGAGCCTCTCGGCTGGGCTGGGCCCTCATCCGACACTGTGCTGGCGAGTCCCCTCCTGCAGACCTTCCTGCAGACCCCAACCACGTGGTGCTGTCAGCCCGGGCTGTGCTCTCAGGACAGGCTTTATGTGCTTCCCAACATCCCGTGTGTTCGAGGGATATGTTTTCCTGGCTGGGTTCAGTGCTGCTCAGTCTGCACTCGATTCTTGCTGGTAGTGAGGAGCAGAACTCTCACCCAAGCCATGCCTGCCCAGAATTCTTGTGCTGGGGCTCAGGGCAAAGGTTGTGGGTACCCAGAATGACCTCTGCCTTCTCCCAAGGGGAACTGCTGGGGTTCCCAGAGCCAGCTTATTTCTGGGGTGCACATCCTCTGTCACATGGGCTGCCTGAAGGCTGCCTGAGCTCCCTCGTGGTGCTCATGAGCTCTCATGATAGCTGTCTGCTGTGGGATGGTTTCTGGGATGGGTGTTGGGCGCACCAGAGCTGCCAGCTGGGTGCCCAGTGCTGTATCCACCCTCCCATGGGAAATCCATGCCCTGACAGATTGGACCCTGGGTGACCTGGAGCCCCTGGACGTGCACTCCCTGGGCGAGGCACTGCGAGGTTACCTGCAGGACCTGCCCTCCCCCGTGGTGCCAGTGTCAGTGCATGGAGATATCCTTCGCATCCTGCAGGGTAAGGGCCTCCCCTGGCTGCCTTGGGAATGGGCAGCTGGGTGGGGTGGACACATCTGGGCTATTAAAATAAGCCCCGTCCCTATGGGGCCTGGCAGATGGCCCCGCTGCTGACAGTGCTCCTGTGCTGTGACGCAGCCGGAGCGTGGAGAGTGGTGCCAGCTGTCCCAGCTCTTCCCTCGTGTCTTGTTCTCTCCCCAGAGATCCCCCAACCAGAGAATTGCCGGAAGCAGCTGCTGCTGGCCCTGGAGTCGCCTGTGGTCCCGCTCCAGAACACGCTCACCCTGCAGTTCCTGCTCCGGCATCTGGGGAAGGTATCGCAGCAGGCCGAGAGCAACAGCCTCCACCCTCGGGCCCTGGGAGAGATCTTCGGCCCTCTTCTCCTCCGGCTGCCTGGCGCCAGGTACGTCAGGCTTTTGGTCCCAGCAGTGTCCCCAGCTCTGGCCACTGTGCCTGCCAGGACAAGGAGTCCAGCCTGGAACAGCAGGGCTGCCCACAGCCCCTCCTGGGCCGCACGTGAGATTAAACTGCTGGCAGCACACAGAGGTGGGACTCAGAGCTGGACAGAGCCCTTGCTGCCCTGTCAGCCTGGGGATGAACCAGCTGATGCCAGGGGACATGGGAGCAGTGCCATGTTGTACCCCACAACTGCTGTTCTTAACTTGCCTCTTCTCTCCCTGCAGCCCAGAGCTGAGCCCTGACTTCTCTGTGCTGTTTCTGGAGACGCTTCTGCAGACGAAGGAGCTGGAACCAGAACAGTTGCCTCCAGGTACTGAGATACCCCTTCCTTGGGGCCTGAGGCACTGGCTTTTGTGGGTGTGGACTCTCTGCCCCCATGATTGGGTTGCTGAGGGTGTTGTGATAGTCCAGCTGTGCCCGGAGGCCAGCTCCAGGTATTCAGCTGCTGGAGATGTGCCTGGAGCAGCTCTGGGAAACATGGTGGCCAAGAGGCCTTCCCGGGCCAGTCACTGCAGGAAAGGAGGACTCGGCACTCCAAGGGATTACCAGCTGGGATTTGGGCTCACCCTGTTTCATCCCTCCTCCTCTCACAGCCCTGCCTCCCAAACCGCCGAAGCCAAAGCCCAGCGCAGCCAGCCTGGCCAACGGGAACAACGCGCCCTTGCAGGACGCCGAGTGGTACTGGGGGGACATTTCTCGGTAAGGACGTGACTGGCAGCTCACACCTGGGGTGCCCTGTCCATCAGATCAGCCTTGGGGCCACCTCCCAGGCCATGACAATCCTGTTCCTGGCAGGGAGGAGGTAAACGAGAAGCTCCGGGACACACCAGATGGGACCTTCTTGGTGCGTGACGCCTCCAGCAAGATCCAGGGGGAATACACACTCACGCTCAGGTAGGGCTTTGGCATCCCCTGGGAACCTCAGGGTTGCAGCTCTTGGGATATGTCCCTGTGCTGCCAGCTGCAGCCATGGTGAGGTCTCTGGCTGGTGTAGGGTGCTGGGGTGGTGGTAAGTGCCCTCTTCTCTCCCCTCCACTACAGGAAGGGAGGCAATAACAAGCTGATCAAGATCTTCCATCGGGAAGGCAAGTACGGCTTCTCGGAGCCCCTGACTTTCGGCTCGGTGGTGGAGCTCATCACCCACTACCGGCACGAGTCACTCGCCCAGTACAACGCCAAGCTGGACACCAGGCTGCTCTACCCCATCTCCAAGTACCAGCAGGTGAGGCCTGTGCTGCAGGGACATGGCTGGCAAGCACAGCCTGAGCCAAGGGCATGTGTTCATCCAGCTCTGCCCCTTTGGTAGCATCCCTTTGGGATGTCCCATCCCTCTCCCTGCGTGCTGGAATGTTTTGTTGTGGGGATTTTGTGGGACCAGCTGGAGCAGGTTCTGACTGAGGCTGTGCCTATGGCAGGACCAGGTGGTGAAGGAGGACAGCGTGGAAGCTGTGGGGGAGCAGCTGAAGGTTTATCATCAGCAGTACCAGGATAAGAGCTGGGAGTACGACCTGCTGTATGAGGAGTACACACGTACATCCCAGGTATGTGGGCACTGCCTTCCCCACAGGCTGCCTGAGACCCCCAAGGGCTGCTCTGTCATCCCCTGAGTGCAGGCAGCCACCCCTGTGCACAGGGGAGACCAGAGATGGGGCACCTGTTGCCCCATTTGTCAGCTCATGACTTGCAGGGGCTCCCCAGAGGACGGGCTTTCAAGAGGGGGATATTTTGGCTGCAGCAAGGATGGAGCTGCTTTGGGGAAGTTGAAAGAGGGGATTCGAGTGTGCAGAAATGTTCCTCAGCTTTTCCCTCTTTTCTCCCCAGGAGCTGCAGATGAAGAGGACGGCAATCGAGGCCTTCAATGAGACCATCAAGATCTTTGAGGAGCAGTGTCAGACACAGGAGAAGTGCAGCAAGGAGTACATCGAGCGCTTCCGGAGGGAGGGCAATGAGAAGGAGGTGCAACGGTGAGGATGGGGGTGGTGGTGGCCTGCCCTGCCTGGAGATGGGCCCCAGGGGCTGGAAGGATCCTCCTGGCTCAGCACAGAGCTGAGGCACGCGGACTCCTTGTCTCTCCAGCAGCATGCTGTGGGCTGGAGCTGGCAGGCTGCCTCCTCCGCCTCCCCCACTCTGGCTCACAGCCTAAACCCCCCTCTCTCTCCCAGCATCCTCATGAACTCGGAGAAGCTCAAATCCCGCATCACAGAGATCCACGACAGCAAGATGAAGCTGGAGCAGGACCTGAAGAAACAAGCCTCGGAGAACCGGGAGATCGACAAGCGCATGAACAGCCTCAAGCCAGACCTGATGCAGCTGCGCAAGCTGCGGGACCAGTACTTGGTGTACGTAGTGCCCCTGCAGCCCCTGCGGCCCGGGAGCCATCCAGATGCCTCCCCCAGGGCTCCGGGGCTCGTTGGACCGGCTCGCAGCCTGCTGTGAGCAGGAGCTGCTCCCGCAGCGCGGCCTCGGGGCTCGGCGGCCCCGACAACGGCGGCTGCTGCCCTCTGGTGATGGCCACGCCCGGGGCTCACTGCAGCCGTGCTCAGCTCTGCCCTCCTTCCCCAGGTGGCTGACGCAGAAGGGTGCGCGGCAGAAGAAGATCAACGAGTGGCTGGGCATCAAGAACGAGACAGAGGAGTGAGTGTCCTGCTTGTGTGCTGTGGGATTTAGAGGATGTGGGAGCACAGGCTATGCAGCTGGTTCTGCCCTTGCTGCGGCCCTGGGCAAATCCCAACTCCCTGCCTGGGGGCTGAGGATGTCTTCCCTGCCGGATGGGTGATGGCAGCTGGCAGTGCGGGGAGATGTGGGGGCCACACCCCCAAATTTAGGGAATCTGACCCTGCCTGTGCTCGACTGCAGTCAGTACTCCATGATGGATGACGAGGAGGAGCTGCCCCACCACGAGGAGCGGACGTGGTACGTGGGGAAGATCAACCGTGTGCAGGCAGAGGAGATGCTGTGTGGGAAACGGGACGGCACCTTCCTGATCCGTGAGAGCAGCCAGAAGGGCTGCTACGCCTGCTCCGTGGTGTGAGTGTCCCTCTGCAGGTGGGGTGGGGTGGGGTGGGATGGGATGGGATGGGATGGGATGGGATGGGGCTGGCCCAGGTTGTGTTCCCGCATCACTCCACCCTCCCCTTGCCAGATGCTGGAGGTGACAGTTCCCCTCTGCCTTGGCTTCTCCTGCCAGGGCCAGGTATATCTTTACGCTGCGTTGGTGGCCCTGTTTGTGCTCCCCTGGCCCAGTGCTGACCCAGGCTCCCGTGTCTCCCTGGCAGGGTGGATGGTGACACCAAGCACTGCGTGATCTACAAGACGGCGACGGGCTATGGGTTTGCTGAACCCTACAACCTCTATGCCTCCCTCAAGGACCTGGTCTTGCACTACAAGCACACGTCCCTGGTGCAGCACAATGACTCCCTGAATGTCACGCTGGCTCACCCGGTCCTTTCCCAGCCACCAGCCAGATGAGCAGCCCATGCACAACACAACAGCTGCCTTCAGCTTCTCCCAGGGCACTGCTTTCTGGCTCTGGACTCTTGCACCCTGTATAGTTGAGTCTCTGTGCTCCTGCTCCTTCAGAGCCTCTGAGATGTCTGTGACCGTTGCTGATGTCCCTCTTGGTCAGTAGCTGAAACCCGTGTTGGCTGATGGGACAGAAAGGCTGGGCTGTAGATTTGCAGTGGGCTCCAGCCTCTAGGAGCTGGGATCCAGCTGTGATTGAATTGCTGGGGGTGAGCAGAGCCCCCTCCCCTTCCCTGATAAGCAGGTCAGATCCCCTTGCTGGCAGGTCACCCCGCTATGCATCACTGTAGAGCTTTGGCTCCTGATTCCTCGGTGCTGTGACCGAGGGGTTCCCTGCCGGGACACCGGAGGAGGCAGAGGAGGAGCCTCCATTGAGTGTGTGCATCCTTCCCTCTGGCTTCCCTCGGTGGCCTCGCAGGCTGTGATGGTGTCTGGTACGAGGGGTGCTGCTCTTGCATGCAGAGACACATTTAGGAAGGATAAACCTCATCCTTCATGGGGGTCCCCGGCCGAGACCTTTGCTCCGTGCTGTGCCCCACCTCGCCACCATTCCCTCTTGTCATAACCACCTCTGGAGTGTTACTGCCTGGGCAGGGAGGATCTGCTTAGCCGTGAATCTCCTGCCTTAGTTGTGCCAACGAAGCTGTGAAATCCGTGTTGGTACCCGTGTTTTTCCTGGCAGGATCTGTGGGATGCACAGCTCGTTGTTTCCGGCCGGTTTCGGTGACTCTGCACACATAACCCATTGAAGCTGACTGTAGTTCTGTAAATATGGTTCTTTTTGTGACCAGCTGCTCCCCTGGTGCTGGTGTTTGCTGAGCCCCCAGTGCCACCCCCAGCGTGGGCAGCAGCTGCCAGGCTGCCACAGCCCCGGGCCCTGCAGCTGAAGCAGGAGAGGGCTGGAGTCCAATGCACACGACGAGCCCTACCTGGAATGAAGGACCTCTCTGCTGCAGGAGGACACATCTGCGGGGTCCAGGGCATGCTGAAATGTATCTGCATGATGGTGAACTACGTATGCAAAGCACTTACAATTGTGGGTACTGTATGGGGCCGGGGCAGGGCTGCCCACCACAGCCAGCTGCTGCGGGCAGGGCGCTGTGTCTGAGCTCAGAGGGCCCCAGGGCAGCCCAGGTGGGCCCGGGAGAGCTTTAAAAGCTGAGCTGAGAATTGAGGCCAGGGTGGCATTTGCTTTCCTGGGTTATCTCAGCTGCCTGGCTGGAGGAGAGAATTCTTGGTCCTCTTGATTTGCCAGAGTGGCTCGTTCCCTCTTGGAGGCTCCTCCTTGGGACAGGCGGGTGGATGCCGTGGACTTTGGCACTTCTGTTTCCTGTTGCAGCTTGGGTTCTGATGGATCCATGGGGTGCTCTGTGCTCATGCTGTGCTGCATCCTGTCCTTGATGTGCCACCTGCGTTGGGGAATGCACTGTCCCTCCCTCCCCGGCCAGCTCTGCTGCTTGCCTTGCTCTGGGTTTGTCCCCAGATCCTTCTGGAGTTGGGGTGCTGGAGCAAACATCCCATTCCTGTTGCTTGTGGCAGCTCTCCTATGCTCAGCTGTACAGCCCCATTCCTTGCTCTGCATGTCCTTTCCATGCCCTGGGCCCTGGTTTTTGGGTCTGGTTTGTCAGTGTTTGGTGCTCAGGTGAAGGCAGTGGGTCCGGGGTGCTGTGGGGGCATGGCCCAGGAGAGACCGGTTGGCTTCAGGGATCACTTGGGAAAAGCTGCCAGGGATGATTAAGGGAATCGTTTGGAGTCAGGCACGTGAGAGGTGAGGGCACGTGGGGCTGGGGCAGGGAGGCTCATTCCCCACAGCTCTATCCAGAGGCCTCCTGGGGCCTGTGGAGTGGCCAGGGGGCTGCACCAACACTCCAAAGCTTTGTTAGTTTTCCACACGTTTTCAGCCTGGAGACACTGCTGGTCCTGTGCTTGTCTCTGCACTTCCAGCACATCCCCACATCACAGGACAGGCTGTAGGCAGATGGGATCCTCAGCCTCTCATCCCATGGGCTCCACATTCCTCCACCACCACCCCTAAACGTGAGCTTGGGGCCAGTCCTGCCTCAGGGGATTGCTCCGTGCTCATGTCAGGACCCGCTGAGCATCTGGAAGAGTCTCAGCTTGAAGCTGTCACCTGTCAACACCTGCTTGGTGCTCACCTGGCTCTGCTGCCCAGGGAAACTCCAGCTTCTCTTTATCCTGTGTTTTTATCCTTTTGGCTGAATTTCTGTTGTTCTCACTGTGCTGTCCCTTCCTGCTGTCCAGCCACAGCCCAAGGGGGGGTCCCAGTCACCCCTCTGCACTTCCAGCACTGCCTTCCCTGCCCGCTGGCAGCCTGTCCCTGACAGGGCACTGCTCACGTCCTGCGTACGACGAGGAGGAAGATGCCCTTCCCCAGGGCTGCCTTTCCCTGACGGTGCTTCACCTGCCTCCCTGAACAGCAGCTTTCCCCTGCTCTCCCTGGGGTGGAAGCCCAGCCTGGAGCTCCCCCAGCATCAGCTCGTTGTGATTTGTCCTTTGCTGCTTTGGCTCGTTCTGAACCCGGCCGTGTTTCGAGGCGCTGGGCTGTGCTTTGCTGCTTGTGACCCCCATGTCCCCCAGCCGAGCCACACACACCCTGTGGGTGCCACATGGCTGTTCCTGCTCCCCAGGGCACAGGCTGGGGATTGTCCCTCCGTGTCCCTGCTCTCGGGGGGCTCCAGGCTCCCCCATGTAACCCCCGAGGTGCCAGCGGAGGCTTTGTGCTCGGAGAGGACGTGGCTGCTGCGTGAGGTTTTAGTTTCTAGGTATATGCAATAAGGAATAACCCGCCCCCTGAGCTGTCCGTTACCAGCAGTAGTGCTCTCTGCTCTTTCTGTTGATGTTTACTAATGTAAACCCAGTATTTGTTACTGTAAGAGGATTTTTTTTTTGTACGGTACTTTGAAAAAACCCACAAAAACAACCAAAAAAAAAAAAAAAAGAAAAAGAAAAGAAAGAAATAAACAGAGTTAATGAAGCAGGCTGCTGGATTGCTGTGGGAGGTTGTGCGGGGGCAGGAGGGTGGTGGGGCTGTGCCCCAGTTCCTGGGCTGGGTGCAGGATGTGACCCATCGTGCCAGGATTGTGCCCCCGGGATTGTAGGGCTGGGGCACGTGGGGACGAGGGCTGAGAAACGGCCGGGACAGCGGCTACAAACGGGGGAACGACGAGGTTTCTCCTCACTCGGCCCCGCAATTGAGCTCGGGGTGTCTCGGGCTGCGCCGCCTTCCTGCAGCCGGAGCTGCCCCGGCACCCGCACCCCGCTGGGGGCTGTGCTGGGAGCTCGGGGGACTCCACGCGTGGCTGCTCCAGGCTGGGTTTCACTCTTGGACCTGTCACAACCCGCGGGGAATCGGCGGCTGCGGGCAGGGCTGTGAGGCCAGAGCGGCAGGTCAGGGGATAGCGGGGACTCGGCGGCCGGAGCCCGGCGGCCCCACGTGGGGCGGCGGCGTCACGGGAGGCGGCGGCAGGAAGGGCAGGAAGGGCCATGGAGGCGGGCGCAGCCGAGCTTTAAAAGTCCTCGCTGGGACGGGCTCGTTTCCGCGTCACCCCGGCGTCCTCATGGCCCCCACGGTGCCGCTGGCTGTCCTGGCGCTGGTGGCCCTGGTGGCCCCGGGGCTCGGCGTGGCCCCCGGCTGTGATTACCCTGCCCACCGCTGGTGCAGCTCCCGGGACATCGCCGCCGCTTGCCAGGTCAGAGCCGCTGCCGCTGCTGGGGACAAGGGCAGGGTCACCCGGCACCCGGGTCACCGCCCGCCTGCCCGGCCGCAGGGACGAGGGAGCGGGGACAGGGTTGGGGCAGCGCCTGGCTACGGTGCCTGGAGCGGGTGGCAGCTGTGAGCACCGCTGAGGCACAGGCTGTCACAGCCACAGGGATGCTCAGAGCCTCCGGTGCCACACGGGCACCACGGCATTCCCCAGCATCCCTGCGGAGTGGCTGTGGTCCAGCCGGACCCTGACCGTGGCCCCTCCCCAGCTGCCGCTGGCACTTCTGCTTTTTAAGTGTCAAACCGCTTTTTGGCTGATGGGCCGCAAAGGGACCCGGGTGGCGACAGCACCCTGTGAGCCCCACGGGGCTGCAGCCTCCCCCCGGCAGTGGGTGCTGGGCCATACCCCCACCCAGGCATGTGCTGGTCTAAATTTGTTTTCCTCTGAAATATTTTGGGGAAGTTCTGGTGGAAAGCCCCGGTGCTGGGTGTCAGCCAGGCGCAGGATCCTGTGGCAGCAGAAAGCTCCCGGCCACTCTCACTTCCCTCTAGCCCTGCACATCCTCATCCCCCTTTTTCCCTGCGTTCCCGGAGCTTTGTCCCATCCCTACAGATACTGGGGATGGGGGGCTGCAGCCGTGTCCCCCCCGTGCCCCCTGAATCCTTCCCGTGTGCAGGTGGAGGGCCGCTGCCCCAGCCTCCCGAGCCCCGCGGCCGCGCCCGTGGAGCTGAGCCTGTACTACGAGAGCCTGTGCCAGGCGTGCCGCCAGTTCCTGGCCTTGGAGCTCTTCCCCACCTGGCTGCTGCTGCCCGAAGAGATGCTGAGCATCACCCTGGTGCCCTACGGCAACGCCCAGGTAATGGCCGGCCCTCCCGGCACCGCGGGCGCTCTCCCCGGCGCCGCCGGCCCCGCTCAGACCGGTTGGTCCCGCAGGAGAGGAACGTCAGCGGGAAGTTGGACTTCGAGTGCCAGCACGGCCCCGAGGAATGTTTGGGCAACATGATGGAGGTGACGGTCCCCGTTCCCACGGTGCTGGCACGGGGAGGTCCAGCAGCCCCTCACCGCCCACCCTGTCCCCGTAGGCCTGTCTGATGCACGAGGCCAAGAACTTCAGCACCTACTTCCCCGTCATCTTCTGCCTGGAGTCGGGCACCTCCGTCACCAAGAACCTGGAGGCTGTATGTCCCCCTCCCCGCCCCTCGTGCCCCACCACGGGGGACACCCCGTCCCCCTGACCACCCCCGTGTCCCCTGTGCCCGGCAGTGCCTGCAGATCTATGCCCCAGAGGTGGACAGCGGCCGCATCGCCGCCTGCGTGCAGGGGGACACCGGGGTGGCCCTGATGCACCACAACGCCCAAGTGACCGGGGCGCTGGACCCCCCGCACCAGTACGTGCCCTGGATCACCGTCAATGGGGTATGGCAGGGGGACATCAGGGTGCCAGGTAGGGCTGGGACACCCTGGGGACCCCCCTGACCGTCCCCATGCCCCCCGCAGAAGCACACGGACGAGCTGCAGGCACAGGCAGAGGCTTCGCTGCTGGGGCTGGTTTGCCACCTCTACCAGGTAGGACAAGGCTCTGGGGGGACAGCAGGGCTTGGGGACACGTCCCCATCCCTGCTGGGGCTCTCATGGCTGCTCTCTGGCAGGGGGAGAAGCCTGAAATCTGTGGGAGCTCCAAGGCCCCGAAGTTCCCGTCTGGCTGCAGGCGCTGAGGGACGTTGTAGGAGCAGAGAGAGGACAATAAAAAGGATATTTTTGTTGAAAACCACCAGGAGCTGGAGTGGTGTGGTGAGGGGAGCAGGGAGGGGGTGTTTTTGCCCTGCCACAGTGGGAAGGGGATAGGGGCTGGGCACTGGGACTGCCCTCCAGAGCTGGGAATTACCTGCTCCAGAGGTTCACAAAGAAACCCCTTGAAGATTCTCCGGGAACTCTGCTAAGCAGCAGAACATTTCCTCTCTCCAAGTCTTGGGAAGCAGCTCTGGTGTCCATCTTTCTCCTCACACTGACAGCATTAAACTCAACCATTTCAGAAGCACTGGGGCCAAGACCATCCCAGTTCCCACCAGTCCTTCTCCATTCCCAACCAGCAGGTTTAGGCCAGCATCTTCCCTGGCGGCTCTCTGAGCACGTGTGACAAGAAATTATCTCCAGCAGACTTCAGAAATTTCCCAGACCTGCTTGGCCCAGAAAGAGGCTGTTCCCAGCTGGGGTCTGGGAAACTGAAATTTACCACAAGGACAAAGAATTCCTGATCCAGAGAATCATCCTCACTGCCTGTAGAACAACTCCCCAGTGCCAGGGTCCTGGCTGGGTGATGGGCACCAGAACCCACACCTGCATTATTGTCCATCCCCCTCATCCTCAGCCAGAGGCTCCCAGCTCCCTCAAACCTCTCCTCACACCAGGTGTGACCCCATCCCCTCACCAGCCCTGCCCACCTGAATCCTCCACCACTGCAGGCACGGGACTCATCCCAGCACATCCAGCTCTGGATACAGCCCAAGGGCACTGAGAGCCACTGTAGCCTCCCTTAACCTTTCCCAAAGGAGCCGGGGAGGCTGTGGGAGCAGGAGGGACACAGGAAGCCCCCACAATTCCATTCTGAGAGATGCCAGAGAGCCTTGACCAAAGCCAGGAGGCTTTGCCACCACAGCCATCACTCTCTGCCTCAGGCTCAGCCAACCTGGGGCACCGGTCCTGGGCACCCCCCTGAGTGTTCCCACCACCCCAAGGACAGCAAGGGAGGCAGCCGCAGGCAGGGACCCCCCTTCCCTTGTCTGGCTGCACCTCAGATACCAGCAAGACCTGGAGAGATGAGGGGAAAAAACCCAAATTTTTTGTTTTGAAAAAAACCCACAGCATCAACCAGAGAGTGCCTGGAAACTTCATCTCTCTTTATTGCCCATTTCTCATCCAAAACTTGGACCCCAAACCCAGCTCTGGGCTCTGAGCAAGCACAGTCCCACCGGCATGAGCACAGCACGGCACAGCTCCTGCTGCTGCTCAGCCTCTGCCTCGAGCGTCGTCCTTGCCCCTAAACTTCTGTCCCCTGGATCAGCTGCACTGCCACTGCCCACAGCTCGCAGGGCCATAGAGAATTCTTCTGCTCGAGAGAAGAAGGGAAAAGAAAAAAAACCATAAATCTTGAATGTGAAGGAGTCTCAGCGCCGGAGGACGAGTTCTCCTCTCCCGAAGCTGCTGCCGAAGCCCTGGGTGCCCTCGGGGCGGTGGGGCAGGCGCAGGGCCGGGTCCCACAGGCTGAGGGGCTCGGGCACCCACTGCGCTGCCAGGGCGGTGCTGGGAGCGGGGCCGGCCCCGGGACAGAGGCTGCTGCTGCTGCCGCCCCAGGGCGTCCAGGACCCCGCCGCGCTCCCCCGGCGGCTCTCGGTGCCCAAACCCATCCCGAGCGGGGGGAAGCCCTCGCTGGTGAGGAATGAGCCGGGGAAGGCGTTGGAATTTCCAGGCGCCAAGTCACTGCCAGGCCAGGTCGGTGCCACCAGGTCTCGGTTCAGGAGGAGGGACAGCGACCCTGAGGCATCGTCGGGCTCCGGGGAGCTGCTGGGCAGGGAATCCTCGAGGCTGCCGGGGAAGGTCAGGGCCGGCGGCGGCACCTTCCAGCCCGCCCGCTCCTCCCCGGTTTTCTTCTTGCCGCCCTTCCCGCAGAGCCGGACCACCCTGATGCTGCGCCAGTCGCGGTGCCCGAGGCTCTCGAAGGCCCTGCGGGCGCTCTCCAGGCTCTCGTACTCCACCAGGGCACAGCAGCGGCTCAGCAGCTCGGGGAACCGCGAGGAGTATTTGCGCACGTCCGAGGGCAGCTTGCGGCCCGGCCGCAGGAGGCGGATGGAGACGATGGCGCCGAAGGGGCTGAACATCCTCGTGATGGTCTCCAGGAAGTTTTTCTGCAGCGGCAGGTCCTGCTCCCGCGGCTGCAGCTCCCAGGCCAGCAGCAGTTTGCTGGGGGGGACGCTCAGCAGGTGCTCGGGGATGGGGAGCCGCCGCCTCACTTTGGTGCCCTCCTTGTTCACCTCCAGCAGCGCCGAGAACTTGAGGGCGTAGAGGGTGAGGCGCCAGTCCCGGGTCAGGTATTTCACCTGCACAGAGAGGGTGGAACCACCATCAGCCTGCATCCCCAGGCAGGGACCACCCTAAATCCACCCTCCAGGCAGGCTGTGACCCCATCCAGTATCCCCCACGGCCATGTTCCCCTTCTACCTGAGCACTTTGGGATCTGCAGACAGCCCCCGGTGTCCCCTAAGCCACAACGTCCCCCTAAGCCACACCACCAGCACCGCCCTGGGTTTTTTTGGTTAAGGGGTGACCACTCCCAAAGCAGGCCAGGAGAAGCAGGGGCAGAAGAGGTGAATCCAGCCCTGGGGGTGTTTTGAGGAGCGTTCCCTGCTCCCCCAGCCCCCCTCCCTGGGAACAAACCTGCTGCGGGGTTTGGAGGGCAGAGATCACCAGGACACAGCCCAGACCTCCCCACACACTTCACTGGAGGCAGCCAGAGCACCCCCAGGACTCACCTTCTTGAAGGAGGTCAGCAGTTTGATGCTGACAAAGCCCATCTTGTTCTTCTGCACGTGTTTGAGGAGGAAGGCGTCCTTGGCCAGGTTCTCGTCGGACAGGTAGAACTCCACCTGCGCCACGATCCTGCGCACCAGCTGCGGGTCCGGGGCCGAGCAGCTGCAGTCCAGCAGAGCCACCCCCAGCTCACAGGAGCTCCTGGCACAGCAGTGGGGACACACGGGGGTGAGCTGCTGTCCAGGCCACCGTGGTGGGACAGCAGAGACACCACAGGCACACAGGGCTGCCACCAGCCTTGCCGTGGGTTCAGGGAACAACTCCAGCCTGTGCCTCGTGAAACTCCCAGGAGAGCCAGACTGAATCGGACACGTCCCAGGCAAGGGACACGACCCCAGGCAAGGGACACACACACACCAGGAGCAGGGCTCAGCCCCTCCCCACATACCCAGTGTAGCGCTCCACGATGTCCTCCTGGCCCAGCAGGGCGAGGGAGCAGCTCCACAGGGGAGGGAGAGGCTGTGCCAGGAGGGAATTCCTCGGTGGAGAAGCTGGAGCGCTGCAGCTGGGCTGGGAATCAAGGCCCAGGGCCACTGCAGAGTGGTGTGAAGACATTGTCCTTCGCCTGGGATGTGACACAGGAGAAGGACAGTGCTGGGAGACCCCAAACACACCAGCCCTGGGACAGAGCCCTGCTCTGGGCTGCAGCCCCCAAACCCAGGGCAGGGGCACTGGAGGGGGTGATTGTTGTGTCCTTACCTGCTTGGTAGCNAAGGAACTGCAGGGGTGGTTGTGGACCTGCCCCCAGACTGCCTGCTCCAGGTGAAACCTGTTTGTGGCTGACCTGCCCCAGCTGAGCCCTGGGACGAGCCAGGCTCCTCCTGCCTCAGCTGCAGAGCCAGGCCAGGGACCAGGCAGGGTAGGGCAGCAGAACCTGTCCCCTCTGGTGCCCAGGGGGGTGTGAATTGCAGCCATGAGGCCTCTCAGTCTGTGCCTCGGTGTCCCTCGGTGAGCAGGGACAGTGGCAGCCACATGGAGGGGAGGGAATCTTCTGTCCAGGGAATCCTTTGGGCCCTCAGGGCTGCCAGAGCAGCAGGGAAAGGCCCTTTTCCCTGCAGAAACATCCCCCAGGATCCCCAGGGAGGGAGCAGGGGTCGTGTGAGACCCAGAGCAGGGCAGGGGGACAGGAGGGTCCCTGGCTCCAGGGAAGGGTCTGGAATGGAGCATCCCCATGGCCTGAGCCCCACAGAGGGCTGGGGACAGGGGGCTGGGGCAGGCAGGGGGTGACACTGGGCTGGGGACAATGCCAGGGCAGGGGGGCTGTGGGGCTGGGTGGACACTGGACCTGCCCCTGGAAGGGCTGATGCTGGGAGCCTGCCTGAGCCTTTCCTGCCACTCCAGGCTGATGTTCCTGTGCCCTGTGGCCACATGGACTGGCCAAGGGCTCCACTGGCACAAGAGAAGATGCTGTTTCACACCAAATGACGGGAAAAGTTGCAAGCAAACAACAGAAGGTGGCTTTGGCTCCTGTTTTCAAATCTGTATTTTTGTGTTTGTTCATTTTGAGGGTTTCATCTCATTTCTCTTCACAAGTCCTCCTGTCCCAGGCACTTTTACACACAGGTGCCTGTTCTCTGGGACTGTGGGGACAATCCAGGACCTAAAGCCATCCCAGCCAAGGGACACATTCCTGAGGGGACAAACAGGAGGCAAGTCTGGAGCTCATCCCACCCTCCCATCCGGCAGCCTCGCTCAGACTGAAGCTCTCCAAGCTGTCCTGGCTGTCCCCAGACCAGCAGCACTTCCCAGGCTGGTGACACTGCAGTGTCCCCTGCCCCTTGGGCTGCTCCCAAGGAATCCCTGGGCTGTGCCACCCTGCCCAGCTCCAAGGTCACCGTCCTGGGATGAGCCACAGAGACTGGCAATGTCCAACTGCTTCTGGAATGTTGCACCCCTCTGATTTCCCCGGGCTTGGTGTCAGCCCCTGGCCACCTCCCTTCCTCCTGCCACCTCCTGCTGTTCTCTGCCGGTTGGGAGGAGGTGGAAGACAAAATCCAGGGATGCTTGTGCTGAAATCCCTGCAGGATTTGCCCATCTGGGAGAGGCGATGGGGCCAGAGGCAGGCTGAGGATGGGGGGTGTAGGAATTAACAGGAGGATTTTGGCCTGTGTTTGCTTTCTGCTCAGAGGCAGATTTTCTCAGGGTTAGCCCAGCTCCCCTGAGGGAAATAACGCAGGAATCTCCTGCTCCCAGAGATTCCCAAAGGAAGAGGCTTCGTCTGGTCCAGCCAGACTGGGTCTAATCCAGAGGGAGAGTGAATGAGGCACAGAGGCTGAACCTTCCAAGGGCTCAGAGCAGGAATCACCCAGCACTCGTCACATCCCTCCCATCCTCACTGCTCCCATCCTCTCAATTAGTCTGGAAGCTTAATTAGGAAATCCTCCTGTGGCCCTGTGCTCAGCGTGATCCTTCAGCCTCTCCTCCCCTCTGAGGCTGGCAGTGACAGGGGTTATCCCCACACAGCAGCTGCTGCTCCAGGGGAATCTGCCTCCCTGCAGACCCCTGCCCAAAACTGCTTTAAACACCCTGCCCTGGGCAGCTCCTGCATCCCCCCGAGGCTGCTGCAGCATCTCCTGCCACCTCTCAGGGATCACAGAAGAAATGGGACCACGACACTCCTGGTGCAGGCCTGAGCATTGGATACACATTTATTGCTGTTCAGGTTGAGCTGGGAATTCTGTGCCAGGGGGTTTGGGAGCTTCTCCCGCCTCCTCACACGCTGCTGCAGAGCTCCAGAGCATCTCCTTTGCACAATGGCTTCCCTTGGAGGAAGAGCTGAACTCCCTCTGGCCCTCAGTGGGAGCAGGGCAGTTAAGATTTGGTTGCTCACTTGTTTTTTTTTTAGACTCTCTTATCTCATCAGCAGGATCCCAAGTGTGGACTCTGACCCGGGGAGTTTTCATGGTTATGTACATTTAAATCTGCCTCTCTCACTTCTCTCCCGCCACTTCCACGGGAGACATTTACAGACAAACATCACCCTGCCACAACGGCATGGGGCAGAGGGAAGGTGTGCCACTGCACACACTCCCACTTCCCTTGCCATTGGGGACGTGTTTGAAAGTGTCACTTGGCCTTTAGTGCCACTGGGAACGAGAAAATCAGAGATTTGGGTAGAACACACTCACACGAGACCCCTGGAAAAGCTCACACCAAACACTGCAGCGTTAGAGACCATAATAATAAAAGCTATTTATGACACGGCCTTTATTCACAGAGAGATTTGCCCCAGGGCTTTGTTTTTGCAGTTCAGCTTGATGACAGATCCCCCCCCCCATCCTGTGCCCTGCAGCCCACAGCACCCCAGTGCAGCCCAGAGCATTCCAGGGCAATCCCAGCACAGACCCCACAGGACACGGGAAAGGGGGACAAACCCTGCTCAGCTCCCCCAGCTCAGCCCCACGGGAGCCACCCCCGCCCTGTCACTGCAGGAAAAGGGATCCAGAGAGGGAAATACCACTGGAATGCTGAGCCCCCCCTGGGGTCTGTGCCAGCCCCTCCCTACCTGGGATGGGGCTGCTGGGTCAGCCTGAGCTGTGCTGGGCCAGCCTGAGCTGTGCTGGGCCAGTCTGAGCTGTGCTGGGCCAGCCTGAGCTGTGCTGGGCCAGTCTGAGCTGTCCTGGGCCAGCCTGAGCTGTGCTGGGCCAGTCTGAGCTGTGCTGGGTCAGTCTGAGCTGTGCTGGGCCAGTCTGAGCTGTGCTGGCCCCCCCAGAGTGGGGGAAAAGGGAACAAGGCCCACCCTAAGGCACTGCAGTCACACCCCCTCACCCTGTTCCGGACCCTCCTTCAACAGAGCAGGACATGGAATGGGAATTTCACAAACGCCACGGTGTGGGACCAGTTCCTGTCTGCCTGGGCACTGTGGAGGATGGGGATTGCCATGGGATTGCCATGGGATTGCCATGGGATTGCCATGGGATTGCCATGGGACTGCCATGGAACTGCCGTGGGATTGCCATGGGATTGGCCATGGGATTGCCCCCAGGCATTGTGGCACGGGGACAATGACCACGCTCTGCCTCCAGCTGCCACTGCCTCGGAGTCCTTTGGTATCTTGAGTCGGAGTCCCAGGAGCTTTGGGGTGAAGTGCCAAGCTGGGGAGACACGGAAGCAGTGGGAACGCTCATCCCAATGTCCCAGAGCACGGCTGTGTCCGCTGGGATGTGCAGCAGGAGCCTCTCCCCGGGCGGGGACAAGAGGCACCAACTGTCCTGCCCTCCCTGGTAGGAGAGATTTGGCAAAGCCACAGCCAGGACAGCCCGTCTGGAAAGGCTGCAGGAGCAGGGCCGGGTATTTCTCCTTCTTCTTGGGCACTGATTGGTTCAAGTTTGTATCACAGTGAAGTCTGAGACGTGGGGAAGGAACCCAAAGCACCTTCCCTGCCAGAGAAAGCCTCGTTTGTGCACCTCGCTGGGCTGGAGAGCGAGGACGGGATCTCCCAGCCAGGTACATCCCCCCTGCTGCTGGCCACAGAGGCTTCCATCCCTTGGGAGCAGCTTCTGGAGCTTCTCCCTCCACTCTGGAGGGGACACCGGTGGCCAAACCAGCCCCGTGCCAGCGCCTGCCCCGGCTCAGCCCATCCTCAAACACAAGTAAACATAAAGAGAAACTAAGAGGCACTATAATAACGCAGATCCGGGGAGGCCGAGGCTTGGCGCACCCGGCCCGGCTCCGGACGGCTCCGTGCGGCCGGGGAGAAGCCGACGGCGGGGTCAGATGTCCTGCAGGGAGTGGCCGGGCTCGCTGCGCTCCCGTTTCACCAGCGGCTCCCCCAGCGCCCGCTCCGGGTCCACCTCGGTGCCCAAGTCGCTGATGTCATCTGCAAAGGACACGGGTCAGAGCCGGGGACAGAGCCGGCGGCAGCTCCGTCCCGGCACAGCGGGCTGCGAGGGCAGCGCCGGGTCCCCCTCCCGCCGCCATCCCCCCCTGAGCCGGCAGGGAGGGCAGGTACCTTTGTCCAGCAGTGTCGGGGACAGGGATGTGAGGTCACCAAACTGAAAGATAAAGGAGTCACAGCGTCAGGGAGGCTGCGGGGAGCCGCCGTGCCAGACCTGGCATCACCAAACAATTCCCGCCCCCAGGAGAGACACTGAGCATCGGTGCTGGTGGTGGAGAGCAGAAATCAAAACCAACCACAGGTTTTGGGGGGAAAAGCCTTTTTGTTGCCATTTAAAACTCTGGGCAAACACCACACACAACAATCCGGGGCAGGATTTAGCTCTGGAATGGAGAAATTTTCCCGTCTCCCAAGTGCTGCCACAGGCAAAGGTGGTGCCTTTTCTCCAGCCCTTTCCACTCTCAGGCATTTCCCTCTCCTGGACTCTCTGCAAAGCCTTTGCAGTGATGTCAGGAGAGTTTGGCCAGCAAGGCCGTGGTGCCGAGTGGAACCAGAGAGCTCCTTGTGTCTGGAGATGTGGTGTCCCTCTCCACGACGAGGTCCGAGACACCAAATTGCTGTGACAGCAATGCTGGAAACTCATGGAGAGCAGCAGGAGCTGGGGAGAGTGGGGATTGCAAAGTTCAGTGGGAATGGAAGGACACCATTCCTCCTTCTTTGCTGGGAAGAATCAGCCTCTCCTGGAGAACAGGAATATTGCAAGGGTTTAAAGAAGGAAAAGCCTGAGGGATGAGAGCCTCCCACGGCTGGGTTTTGCTGGGAGCCAGTCCCTGCCTTTCATGTTCCTTTAATATCAATAAAGGCAGAGGTTCTGCAGGGAACAGTGGGAACTCAGCGCTGCAGTTGGAGCGTGTGGGAGGGGGAGGGAAGGCAGAACCAACGGGTTTTGGTTTGCTGCCTCCCTGCATGAGCTCTGTGGAAGCTTCAAGGAGCAAATGAGCTCAGTTTTGAACACATGGGCTCAGTTTTAAACACGGTAGTTTCAACATTGCTGTCACAGGTTCATCTGGGGCTTTTTACTCGTTATTTCAGAGGGAAAAACCGGATGTGGCTTCAGGTAGGCAGGACTGGACCTGCCTGCAAGCCAGGCCCCAGACTTACTGTCTAATTGGTGAGTAAAAAAACCACCCCAAACCTTCACAAACAGCACAAACAACCCCATCATCCCCTTCTTCACCTCAAAAACGGTGAGAGTGGATGACTGTGCATGTAATGCTGGAACTTGTAGAGGTCTGGAGAAGTTCAGTTGCTAAAAGCAACTTTTGGACCATTTTTGCTTGGTTTAGATGGACTTTGTCCTGTCAGGAGTCCCGAGGTCAGGGCTGGCAGTCACAGGTGGTGCAGAGAAGTGGGGACATCCTTTCCCTCCCTCCTCCAGGCCTCCAAAGCCCAAATGATGCTCAACCACCCCAAACCCAAAACCCACCAGCTCAGGGAAGCTGCTCCAGGAGCTCTATCCTTGTGCCAGGCACTCAAAACAACCCAGGAAATAATTTTTGTTGTGAAACGAGCCGAGGGCACAGTGCGGTTTGTGAACCAGCGACATCTCTTGAGGGGAGCTGCTGATTTGGGGTTGGTTTGTAGGGGATAAAGGATCCTCACCTCTCCCATGACAGCGATTGGGGTCTCCCCTGTTGCCTGGGCCACACGGTGCTCCACCAGGTAGAACATGTACTCGTCGTAGAGCAGGCGGATCAGGTGGAAGGAGCCGAAGCTGGCGGCGCTGCGCAGGGTGAGGTCACGGATCACCATGGAGCTGGGAACAGACAGCAGTCCCGAATTTGGGGTGAGTTTTACACCTGTGGCGTGGCTGATGCGAATTCTGGACTCTGGAGGTACTGTGGGACCCAACACTGTCTCTGCCTCTGACCCAAAAGCATCAAAACCCAATTGTAGAAATTGGTTTATGGAGCATCCTACCCCCATCCTGAAAGGACACCAGAACCACAGTTAACTAGAGTTTCGTGGGAGTAAAGAACTTGGCCTGGGCTTTTCAAGGAGCTCTTTACATGCCTCTGATGCAGAAAGACCCCCAAAATGAGAAAGAAAATGTACCTGTAGAAGGACCACTTCAACAGGAACTGCCTGGCTGCCTTGGGGAAGCTGGGGCTGCCCTCGTGATGCTTCAGCACTTGAGTGACAACATTGTCCAGCCAGCTGGCCCACTGGTCCAGAGAGCTCTGCTGCTGCAGAGTCAGCTTGAAATCCTGCTCCAGCTTCTGTACCATGCCCTCCTCACACTGGCACACCCACGAGGCCTGCTCCTGCTCAGGAGGAAGGACAGCTTTTTAATCTTCTTTTCTTCTCTTAGAGCCGGGATTAAATGCTTGGGAGATGCAGTTCGTGTTTGGACTCAGATGTTTTTATTAATTCTTATCTATAGTGCAGTCTCACAAGTTCTAGCAAACAAAGTGAAAAATGGCTCTGTCTCTCTCTCTCTCCAAGGCCTTTTAAGAACAAACTGTCCAATTATGAAATGACAACTAAATTATTTTCACTTTTAACCCAATAACCAACCACCTGTGGCCTGCAATGTGGACTTTTCTATCCAACTGGAAAATACCACCCAGATCCATGAAGAGGAAGGTGAAAAAGAAGGACTTGGCCTATGCCCTAAATCCTCCATCTGGTTTTAAATATATTACTATATTCTAAAACCTTAAACTCTAAGTTTTCCACGCTGTGATATCACACACTTTTTTTCAAACCACACCCCCATAATCCCAGTGCTCTCACTCAATTTTGGGAGCCTTTTCCACGGCCTCAGGTTAAATGCAGCGTTTTCTTGAGGGTCAGTGCCTGTCAGTACAGAAAGTCTAAAATTCTCAGTGCCCAGGGTTCCAACAAGGAAGGGCTGACAAGTTACTCATGCTCTGCTCCTGCTTGGAAGGAGGGCTCACAGTCACTCATGCCAGGCCTGCACAGTGTTGCATCCCAACCCAGGAATTGATTTCTAGCAGGCAAGGGCTGCAAACCAGCTCTGAACCGTGGCCCCTCTGATCTGTGTGGACCACAGTATTTTTAGAACTACATAATTGTTGGCAGCACTTTATTCTTCACTGCAAAAGTGTCAAAGCGTTGGAATGGCGTGCCCAGGGGAAGTGGTGGAGTCACCACCCCTGGAAGTGTTCCAAAAATGAGTGGACGTGGGGACAGGGTTTAGTGGGCATGGTGGGGTCCAGCTGAAGGTTGGACTGGATGATCTTTGGAGCTCTTTTCCAGCCTTAATAACCTGTGAGTCTCACAGAAGGTGGAAAATTTACCCGGCAAAGTAACGCCAACACCCATCACCTTGTTCCTCCAGCCCTGGCAGCTGAGCGCTGCTTACCAGCAGAGGTGACCTGGCTGTGGAGCCCCACCTGTGGAGCAGCTGAGGAGGAGAGGAGCCTGTGGGTTACCTGCACGTTGGCGAAGTCCACGCGGTTGAGGTCGCTGAGCATCTGGTTGATCTGGGACGTGTTCTGCAGCACGGCGCGCGCCGCCTGCGCCAGGTGGTTGAGGGACGTGTACCTGCGCAGGGTCTGGGCAAAGGCACTCACCACCCCCACCTGCAACACAGCGCAGGGGGCTGCAGGGCCTGCTCTGCTCCCCGCACAGCCCTGCTGCAGCCACCAGCCCTGCTGCAGCCACCAGCCCTGCAAGTGGCCAAAAAATCTGCTGGGGACGTGGTTTAGGGGTGGCCTGGGCACTCCTGGGGTAGTGGTGTGGGCCCGACATTTCTGGGTCTGAGAGATTTCAGCCTGCTGGCAGCTGCTGACTTTTTCCCAAGGAAAAATTTTTCAAGAAAGCTTCTTCCCAAAACAATCTTGGCAAACAACTCTCCTTTCTCAAAACAATCTTTCTCCAGGTGGTGTTTTGCTGTTTCTCTAGTTTAACCCATGGGATCAGAGAGGTGTCGTTCCTATTCAATCATGTCAAGTCTGTATGGGAACACTTTATAAAAGGCAGTAAGAATTAGACAATAAAACCTTTTTTCTATGCTCTTTGCCTCCTGAAATATTTGGAGTCTCTCATCTTTCTTTCGTGCCCTACGACAGTAGTGGTTGGACTCAAATCATCTTAAAAGTTATTTCCAACCTAATCCTTGTGCCAGGCACTTGGGACAACTCGGTCAATCCTTGGGCACAGGTGGATGTAAAACATGCTGAGGACACCGTGTGGTTTGTGAACCAATGGTGTCTCTTTGCGTGCTTCTCAGTTTGGGTTGGTTTGTAGGGAATAAAGGATTCTGACCTCTCCCATCGTATCCTCCTGGCTGCCTGGGCCATGCAGTGCTCCACCAGGTAGAACACGCACTCATCATAAAGCAGTGGAAGGATCCAAACCTAAATAATTCTATGATTCTATTATTTATTCTCTTTAAGCTGCCAGGTTTTCACACTCTGCCTCCAGTAGAGACCAGCAAGGTGGGAAGAGGCAGTGAGAATCCCTGGCTTTAGGAGAGCAGGAGCCTTGGGGCAATGCCAGTCACTCCTGTGCTTTCCAGGAGGACAGCCCCATTCCAGGGCAGAGATAACAGGGAATGGCCCCAGCCCCAAGGCTGCCGGAGCTGCAGGAGCCTTTGGACAACGCTCTCAGGGATGCTCAGGGTGGGATTGTTGGGGTGTCTGTGCAGGGCCAGGGGTTGGTGATGATCCCTGTGGGTCCCTTCCAGCTCAGGATATTCTGTGTTTCTATGATTTTCTCCCACAAAGCTTTATCTGCAATTTCAGGACACAGGAACAGCTCCATGCACAGAGCACCATCAGCCTCTGGCACAAAGGAATTGCCCCACCTGTCCTCCCACTCCTGGCTGATTTTGGTTCAGAATCAATCACTGCACCGAGCCGGGTGGCCAAACCCCAGCAGGAACTTCCAATCCTTGTGGAAAACTGCAAGATGCAGACACACACACTGGGCCCAGCTCTGCTCACCTTGGTCTGCACGACCTGTGGGGGGAATTCACTCATGGCATTCATCAGCCACCCTTCCAAACTCTTGGCAAAGTTCCGGATCGCCTGTGTCAGCGTGCCTGCAAAGAAGGCTGCAGAGTCAGAAAGGCTCCTCTGGACCATTCTGGGGGTCCATTTTCTAGCTTAGGACTGCTGGGAAAGCACAGCCTGTGGGCTGGTTGGCTGGGATGTCAACTCAGCACCAAGGAAATCAGCTGGGTTGATGCACTCAAATTATCCTTTGATGTTATTACTCAAACTCTTCTTATTATTCTTTTTCTTTTTAATTTTTCTTTTTAATTTTCNTGGACTTAGAGGTCTTTTCCAACATAAATATTTCTATTTTTTTAATTATTCTTGTTTTCTTTCATCCTTTTCTTATTTATGGCCCTTCTGAGCATTTTCTAAGCGTTGAAATTTGCTCTTCAAAGACACCCTTGTGTCCAGGCTTGTGACAGCCCTCAGAGGGACACTTGGGAATCCAAATCAGAGAGAAAACCCTCAATACCCCATCATTAATCTCCCAAAAAAGTCGACCCCAAATTTCCAGGAGTTCAGTCAGGGACAGGATTGGTCCTGAGCAAACCAAGACCTCCAAGGAACCACATCCCAAAGAACTCCCGTATCCAAACTGTGTTTTTCACCTGATTCCTGGCCAAAATCAGATGTGAATTTAAAAATTCCATCCAAATTTAAAAGGGAAGGGAATCCCCAGGGAGTACAGAACATCCCCCCAGAGCAAAGCTGCAGGAGGAACTCTGCTGTTGCCATTATATTTAAGACCAACCCCTCCAAGTGGGTTTTTACAGTGGGAATCTTTGTGGCCAGTGGTGGCCAGAGTGAGATCAGGCTCAGGTCTCAGCTGTGGGTACTCACTGGGCACTGGCCTGAGCACGTCAGGGATGAGGATCTCCACCAGGGCCTGGTACAGGATGTGGTCACAGCTCCTCATCCACTTGAGGATGGGCTCGTACTTGCACAGGGTGATCAGTTTGTCCTTTGGGAGAGTCGCTTCGGGTTCCTCTTCACTGCAGGAGGAGGAGGAGGAGGGGGAAGGAGACAGAGTTAGCAGCAGGTTTGCATTCAGTGCCTTCCCCCTCCTCTGCATTTCTAATTCCAATTTTCAGCAGAAAAAAGATATTTTTGTGCCTTGCAACAGGAAATGTTTGACTGCTTGTACAAGTCTTGTCTCTGCCAGCACTTCCCTGTCCTTGGGGCCAGAGCTCGGAGCAGTTTTCCCTCAAATCCACACTCCTGGTGCTTGGCCTGCCTTCCCCTCTTCCCTTTTTAACTTCACTGCCTCTCACACCCCCCTGTTCATGTGGAGCTGAGCTCCAGCACAGTCATTTCAACCAGCAAAGCCTGTGCTGGTTCCTCCTTCCAGCCCCAGCTGCTCCCAAACCTGCCCACCCCTCTCCTCTCTCCTCTGCTCTCAACCTCTGGAGCCACAGCACTGGGGACTAAATCTTTGCAGCCAGTGTAGGGGCCGATTAGCTGATATTGGGATGTTTTCAAGGTGTTTAACACCTCCAAATGCTGAATGTTTTTGGAAGGAAGGAGACTGAATGTTGGGATGAGAACAGAATGTTGTCTGTAACTGACCCAGGTCAGTCCAACTGCCATTTTCACCTTGGAGATGTATAAAGACACAAGATATTTGTTACCCACGAGCAGAAAGAGCTGAAACCTGAATGCACTAAGAGCAACACAGCAGAGCTGCTCACCCACACATTGTGTCAGGAATTGGAATTTGGAAGGGCCTTTCCCCATGCATTGCATCAAAATCATTAAAGCCAAGCCTTGGACATGCTCTAAAGGGGAACTTGGAGCCTCAGGCTGCAGAATTTTAGTGATGAACTCCATGGGCATCACTGCTGGAAAATCCCACATGGAGAAACAGGTTATGAAACTTGCTGTGAAGTGCATCCCTGTTCTGCATCTTCTCACACTTTCAGTGTGCCACTTCCCTAATATCTGGGGTTTATATTTATATTTCTATATTAAGGAGGGGAGGGAGTGTGTTATTTCCTTCTCTGGGTTACTGGCAGAGGTGGGAGAGGTGGGAGGGCCCTGCAGAAAAGCTGCCTCCAGTTTCCCCTGTGTACCCAGAAACAGCTCCTGGGGTGTTACAATCTGCCTGGGAGCTGTTCCCTCAAGAAAGTGAGATTTTTAAACCAAGCAAACACAGCTGCAGTGAGTCCTTGCAGGAAAATATCCCATGGGCAACATGTACAGAGCCATATTCTACAGATTTTTGAAGGATTTTTGCTTATTACTCAATGCTTTACCATTTTTTTTTCTGAAGAGAAAACCTTTGTCTTTGTAGCATCAGTAAGAGTGGACAGATTTGTGATAGAAATTTTAAGAGGAAACCTTCGCTTTTTCAAATTTCTCTGTTTTCACTTATTTCCATTCCCCTGGCAGCAGCTCCCAATGCATAAAGGGTGAGAAAGAGGCACAGCAATGAGTCAGGCAGGAGTGAAAAGATTAAATCACCTTTGTTTGCAATGATCTGCCTCAAAACACGAGGCACTGACAGGTCTGGACAGCCGGGCAAGGCAGAGACTCAGGATACCCCTAAAACCTCAGAGAGTCCCTAAAATCAGAGGCAGAGGATGGCAGTGATTCATGGCAGGGAATCATCACCCTCTGAGCACTTGGGGAGAGCAGGATCCCATTCTTTGCTGCAGGAGGTGCAAGGGACACGGATGTCCAGCCTCAGGGTGAGAGGAAACAGCCTCAAGCTGCCCCGGGGGAGGTTTAGATTGGATATGAAGGAAAAATTCTTCACTGAAAGAGCAGTCAGGCATTGGAAAGGGCTGTGCAGGACAGTGGGGGAGTCACCATCCCTGGAAGTGTCCAAACCACGTGGGGAGGTGGCACTTGGGACCTTGGTTGACCAGTGCTGGGCTGATGGATGGACTCGATGATCTTGCAGAGCTTTTCCAACCTCAGCGACCCCACAGTTCTCTGATCAGACTTTCCCAGGGCTCTGAGCTTGGCATTACAATATTAAACACTTCCAATGCTCTTGGTCACGGCTGTGCAAGGCAGAAAGGACCCCCAAATTCTCCAAAGCGCTCAAAAAAGCCTAAAAACACTCGATGCACCTTAAAAAGAGATCTACCTGCAAGAAATGGAGCAGGGAGGGCCGGGGAGTACCTGGAAGGCAGAGCAGTGGGGCCATCACTAGGGGGTGCCTTGGGACTCCAGAAGGATTGCCACAGCTTCTCGATGTAGTGAAACTGGAGGTTCATCACGACATCCAAAGTGGCCTGACAGCGAGAACACCACGGGGTCAGCCCTCAGCTCGAGTGCTGCCACTCGCAGTAAATCATTTACATGGAAAACAACGGAACCGGCACTGTTTTAGTAACCGATTTAAGATAAAACAGGTCACAAAGTGAAAAAAATATCAATGTTTGAGTTGTAATTCCTGGCAAATGAAGCATTCCTGATGATATTCCAGCTCTTCCTAACTGTGGGATATGAGCTGGTCACAGGAATGATGTCCCACGTCAGTTCATAAATCAATTACAAAAAAAATCACCAAAGAAAATTGCCAACAATCACCTCGCAGTGTCTCCTGTAGAGAACCTGCAGAGTTTTCACGTCGTTCAAGGTGAAACCTTCTTGTAGGAGAACATTACCAAGATCAGGGGCTGGGAACTCGGGAAAGACATGGGTTACATCTGGGAAAAGAAATTGGGAGAGATGGTGAGGGTTAGGAAAGCTCAGAGTACAGGTGAGCACAAGGTGCTGCTGTCACTGGAGGCTCTTTCATGTTCCAGCTGGGATGAGACACGAAAAATGAGATAATTTAGTCCTTTCCCTGATTTGTGCTGTTATACTGAGAAAAAGCAAACAAGCACAGCCCAGTGGATTCAGTGGGGAAAGGAAAATGTTTCCTTTCTGTTTGTAATAAAAGAAACAAGAAAACATTATCCTCATCTACCAGCCATTAGAATTTCCCTGAAGCCTGGAAAATGTCTCTCTGGTATTTAAGGAGTACAATGGAGAATAGAACTGGGCAGCAGAGGTGTTGGGAGCTGGGATTTGTGGTGGAGATCCAGGACCAGCAAACCCAGGGGGTCTGTTCCACAAGGAGAAGGTCAATATGGATCATCTCCACCCAGATCCCCACTGCAGCTGTTGCAAGGAGGGGAATTGCTTTCCCCCCTCTGGCCAGGACCTCCACTCTTCCATGGAATTTAGATAAAAATGGATTAAAAATGTACTATGAGGGACCCAGCAGACCTGTGGGCTCAAGGAAAAAGCCTTCCTGGGGAGACAGGAGTCAGCAGAGAAACTTTGCAAGTGTGACACTACAAAAACATATAGAACACATATTATATACTTAAAAAACCCCACCAAAATGATATATAAAAATATATATTAATGTATATTCCATAATATATATATATTAATATAAAACTAATATCTATTAAATATATAAAATAAATATATAGATATCTGAAAAAAGAAAGCTGTAGATTTATTTGGAAAGCAAACAAATGCACAACAGTCAGGACTTGCTGGATAAAACCTTCCCCTTAAAGCCCGAACCCCTGATGTGGAATAATTCATCACCATCTCCTCACCTATGAACTGCTGGTGGTGCTGGCTCTGAGCAGCCACTGACTGCTCGGGTGTGGTGTGGGGGTTGCTGTTGGATGCACTCTCTGCCATCCCATCCATCTTCTGGGCTGCTCTGTACCTGAATTCCATCAGAATTAGGATGGATTAGGACCCACACAGACGGGAGAAAACACCCACACGTTATTTACAACACAGACCTGTGAGTCCCTGGAGTGTTTGGTACGTTCAAGGCAAACATGTTGGGGGCTGATCATTTATAATGTGGACTCAGATGGAGGGGAAATGAGAAGCTCCTTTGAAAGGCTTCCCCAAGACAGAATTAAGGGGACTAAGAAGTTTGGTGACACCAAAAAATCGAAAAAGAGAAGCAGAGCTGTAGTGGGCTCCAGAGCAGACTGTCTCAAGCACTGACTTCTGCATTTACTTTCTGTTTGGGAGCTGAAGAAATAAATTCTGCTCCTTCTGCACTTCAGCAACAACCAGAAGTGTCCATGCTTGCAGGAAACAATTCCAAATCCCTTTCCACACTGGGTTTTACCTTTAAAATTACTCAGGTACAAGACTAAACATGACAACTATTTAACTTGCACTTTTGCACAGAAAAAAAACCCCAAACCCCCCAAATCCACCCAAATACTGCACAAGCCCCCAGGTCTTTCACACTGATTTGGCACCAACATCTCCATAGCTGAGACCCTGAACCATTTCGGCTACAGGGGGGCTGGGAAAGGTGGCACACAGGGTGGAACATGCCACTGGCAAGGAGAATAGGCAGATAAATCCCATTCCATGGAATTCCAGAAGAGTTTGGGTTGGAAAAGACCTTTAAAGGCCATCTGGTCCAACCCCCTGCAGGAAGCAGGATCTGCCACCAAACCAGGTCGCTCCAAGTCTCACCCAACTTGGCCTTGAATATTCCCAGGGATGAGGCATTTCCTGGGATAGGTTTTGGACCCTTCCACGGCTCGGCTCTGGTTCTTCACCAACACCTGCTTTGAACTTCCCGAATCCCAGGGAACTGGTGGGTGTTTTGGGAAGGGGCTGGGAGCACCCACCTCTGTTTCTGGTGGATGGGCTGCTGCCTCATGGCCATGTACTGCGTGTCCTCCTGCAGGCGGTTCAGCGGCGACTCCGGCTTCAGGCGGATCCCATAGTAGTGATATTTGGAATTTCCCCTGGAATTATCAACTCAGTCAGTGGAAGGGCCATTGTGGCCCTGGGTGCTTGGGCAATAAACTCCATTTCGTGCAGCACACAGCTGCCAAGTGTTGGAGTATGAATCCCCCTGGGCCAAAAATCCACACTGGCCCAGGAGTGCCCAGAAATGTGAGGATTGAGTTAGAAGCTTCAGAGAAACTAAAATACATAAATCCACACAGACGTGAAGTAGAAATGCAAGTCTAGTTTTAAATAAATAGAGGATTTTTAAGTGCCTTAAACAAATAAGACCCCGTGTCAGTAAGAAAAGGACTTAAAACCTAGTTTAAAACTCAGTAGCTTTGCCTTTTGCAAAGATAGATAAACTCTAGACATAATGGAAATAATATAACCTTGCTAAACATTCCAGATGGAACAGACAGAATTATAGACGTAGAATTTGTGTAAGAATTTACTTTTGCCTTCGCACATCAATTTTAGCTCAGGATGGGTCCAACACTATTGTAACAAAATTCGTGTTTAAGCCTGATTGGCTAAAAATAGAATAAAATACACTGAGAATGTTAGAACAGACACACAGGACTCAGGACAACACCGACGCTGCTGTTGCTGCTGTTGCTGTGACTGCTGATGATGAGATGCTCAGGGGACAGGGAATATGTGCTGCTGCTGCTGCTGTGGCTGCTGCTTCTGCTTGGGAATTATAAACTTTAAGTTACAAGGCTTCTGCAAACTGCTGGGGACTGATAACTTTGCCTTCCTGGGACTGATTTAATGATGCAATAAAGGACTTTGCTTTTACAACTACCCAGCTTCCAGTCTTCAATGAAGCTGTGCCAAAATCTCGACGACAGGCAAGCATTGTTTGAGTGGCTGAAGGGATGAGCTAATGAAATGTCATCATCCCTGAGAAAACTGAAACCCACGTGTGGCCAAGTGCAGTGGCATCCACACTTAAACCTGGCCAGGTTTTTTCCAAGCAACCCATAGTGACTGGGGAAGGGAGGAGGGAAGTGCTACAATAAAAATGGTCATTAAACAGAGTGCCTGAAAGACCACAGGGGATGCTTTGCAATTTGATTAGGGTTTAGGGGTTTGGTTTTTTCCATAAAAACAAGTGTCCATCTTTATCTAGGCTTGGATAAAATGAGCCTGACTGAACGGCCCACTAGGAACAGAAAAATGCCTCTCTGCTGCCAGCACTTCTGCAGCAACAGCACCAGGCTTTGATGTGGGTTTGTCCTTGGAGCTGCTCGTTTTTGTCGGTTTTGTAAAGACTGAAAGCTTTCTCCAGGCACAGGGGGCTGGAATTCTTCCTCCTTTGCTGCTGTGCTGCTCCTTAGGAGGACGTGATTCCACCACATTGGAGAGAGATGTGCCAGCTGAAGTTTTCCCACCAAACTGGAATTTTTTGGTCCCAGTGGGAGCGAGGACAGTCCTGCAGCCATGGACACGTGGTGACAGTGTGTCCAACTTGGCTTCAGCCTTTTGTCACCATAAATGGGGGAATTGAGTCCTCAGAGGGAGAAGAGACCAAGCCAGGGAAGCACCAACAGCATCTCCAGAGCACAGAGCAGGGAAGCTTCAAATTCCTTTGCTGTGCCACTAAAACTGGGACTGGAGGCACCTTAAATCCAAGGATTTTTCCCATTGGAAAATTAGAGAAATATAAGAGAGGAGTATTTACCAAATTGGGTTCTTTTTTGGGGGGGAATTTACTCTTTTCAATGGCCTACTTGAATTGTTTGGTCTTTGTCACTGCACCAAAGGGTTTTACACACACCACATGTCCAGCCCTGTCCTAAGTGATTTAAGTGCCTGCAAATTAAATAACAGCTGCCTTTATAACCTAAAATTACGATGAGTAAGGAAATAATTGGTGTCAGCTCTTTTCATACTAATTGAGGTTCACTGTCCCCTTCCCAGCCTGCACATTTCCAATTTTCAGTGCAGTTTTTTTGCTCACTTGTTTATTCTTTAATCCTTGATGGGATGAAACAATTTCTCTCCTCCAAAGAAATTACTTCAGAGCTCTTGCCTTTGACCCAATCTAGAGAAATTCAATGCTCCTCTGTTCTTCCTTTGACTGTTATCTTCACATTCCAGCTGTGGAATGCCCTGGTCACATCTGGTTTTGTTCTCATTTAAAAGCCCAGATATTTAAGCTTGAATTTTATTATAAAATCTTCAACAACCAGAGCAATGAATGTTTTACAGGCAATATATTAGCCACTTTTAAAATATTAAAAGCTGGGATAAAGTTCACATTCAGCTGTGCAGAAGCTTTGGATTTTCTCTTGAAGGAAACTGTAATTACAGTTTATTTTCTCATGTTACACTTTCCTTGTGACATCTCACAGATCTTTGACAGTTTAGAAGAAAAAAACCTCTTGCAAGATTCAGCCTGATGCTTTGGGCATTTCAGAAATAAACCATTTATAATTTTACACCTTGGCTGCACCAAACTGTGGCCACAGGGTCTATCACGGGGGATCTTCACTGGACCCAAAGGGAGAAACGGCTTCACCGACCCAGAATTTTGGGCTCTGCGGTGGAAATTGTGAGGATGAGTTACCTCATCTTTGTCAGGCAATACAGAATGGCAGAATATCTTCCTGACTGAAAGAGACCACGAGGATCACTGAGGCCCTACACAGACACCCCAACAGTCCCACCCTGAGAGCGTTGTCCAAATCCTCCCGGAGCTCTGGCAGCCTTGGGGCTGGGGCCATTCCCCGGGGAGCCTGGTCACCCCTGGGGGGAAGAACCTTTCCCTGAGCTCCATCCCAAGGCCTGACACAGCTCCAGCCCTTCCTGGGATTCTCACAGACTCACCTGCACCACTCACAGCTGTTTATTGGTAAGAAAAGTCCAAGATTATCCAGATTTTTAGTGTAGCACAACCCCGTCAACAAATGGAACTCCTTATTTCTTTCCTATGAACCACCTAAACCTCGACTTCAGACAAGTTTTGCTCCAGTGATGGCAAATCTTAGCTAAGAAACAACATCTGGGTATCTGCTGAGCAGTGAGGATGGTTTCACATCTGGAAGGAGGAATTAAAAGTCACACTCCAGTGCTCTCCATGTCCAAGCTGTAACAAATACATTGGTGCTACCTGGTGAAAACAAGCTCAGGTTCTGGGCTTGAATTAATTGTTTCCCATATTTTTAATATGTGCACTGTAGGGGTTTCCCAGGACTGTGATTCAACGGGGGAAATACAATTTCTGAAAACAGAAATAAAAAAACCCTGACAGAGCTCCAGCCCTTCCCTGGGATAACGGGATCCTCCTGCCATGAGAAGCAGTTCACACAAAACACATTTCCCCACCGGATCGGGGCCGCTTGTTTCCGTAGACCTCAGAAGAGAAACCTGAACCTTCTCAAGACTCTCAGGGGGTCCTGAGCGCACCAGAGATGCTGCAGGAGGGTCGTTTTGTGTTTATTCGAGTGCAGATTCCCACCCACCTGGTGCCCAGGCGCCGGGTCCTCAGCCCCATGAAGACGGAGCGGATGAGTTTCCCGAAGGACGCGGCGTTGACGGGGTCCAGCTTGTGCTCCTGGCAGTGCCGCAGGTAATGGTTGTACAGGGAGCTCCGGGGCAGGCTCACGCCTTCCGCCGTCTCGTAGTTGTCCAGCAGCCACTGCAGCTTCAGGCAGGGAAAAATAAAAGGACACGCAAGTCTAAGGAGTGTTGGAACGTCGGGCGGGGTCGGCACGTAACCATCCGGGTCGAGGAGTTCCAGAGAACTGGATGATTAATTTGTGTGGGTTAATTGGCGGCGTTTATAATTTATATAACTTTATGTTAGTTTATAGGATGGCAAAAACAGCCCCAACCCAAACAAAACAAGTCAGGTTTTTCATTAAACACAATCCTGCTGCCACCTCAGTGTCCGCCTCGGGTTCGGATGAATTCCTGCAGAGCCAAAATAAAGCCGTAAAAACTCGCATTTTTTTCCAAGGAAAAGAGATCTGGAGATGCTGCCTAAGAGAAATAAATTTTAGGGGAAGCAAATTGATGCAAAGTCTTTATTAATTGGAAGATTGGCATGTCTGCAACGGCTCCCTTAACAATGAAATTAAGGGTTGCCAAAGCAACCTTCAAAATCTGAGGGAATCCTTTGCAAAATTTACTGTCTGAACTTCTGACATGGCTGCTGATTAAAATTTGCAATTAATATAAATTATTTATGCCGAGATAGTCTGAAAGGGCAGGTCCAGCACACGGTGTCAGCACAGGAATCCAAATACAAAGCCCCCAATCTCCTTTAATTGACTAAGTGACTTCAGCATCAATAAAATGAGAGTTGTAATGATTGAATTTGGGAAGGAACTGGATGTACACATGGACTAATATCAGCAGGGTGGGTAAGAGGCCTTTCACTGTCATCAGGGATGTCTGGGATTAACATTTTCCAGGCTTCCCTCTCCCCCCAGATCTCCATCCCTGCACCAGAACCAGATCAGGGCAAAACAGATTTGGGTTGTGGATGCCAAATATCAGCCACAGCATCTCCAAACGACTGAGAGTCCGAGCACATATGGGAACTGAGCATGGATTTAGCCTAGAAATCAGTGGGATTAGACAAAGCCCATGGATCTGCACTCAAACCCTCTCCACTCCCACCCTGAATCCCTCTCTTTTCTCCCATTTTCTCTTGGTGACGCTCCAAGGTCCCAATTCACCACGAGGCTGGAGTTTCACATCAATAATTCTGTGAAAATACGACCTGAGCTGTGTGAGGACATCTCTGGCCCCTCACTGCACGGAGCTGTTTCCAGTCTCTGTGTCTCATGTCCCACTCTGGCTTTGCAGCAGCCTCAGTGTTTGTTCTCCGGGTCTCCTTCACACATCCAAATTTAAACTGCTGCTGCACAAAGTCAGCTGGATCCAAACCCGTGCACTTTAAGCTCTACAATTAAAACTATTCCCTTCAGCCTGGAGAGGAGAAGGCTCCAGGGAGAGCTCAGAGCCCCTGGCAGGGCCTAAAGGGGCTCCAGGAGAGCTGGAGAGGGACTGGGGACACGGGATGGAGGGACAGGACACAGGGAATGACTTCCAGAGGGCAGGGATGGATGGGATTTTGGGATGAAATTGTTGGCCGTGAGGGTGGGCAGGCCCTGGCACAGGGTGCCCAGAGCAGCTGTGGCTGCCCCTGGATCCCTGGCAGTGCCCAAGGCCAGGCTGGACAGGGCTTGGAGCAGCCTGGGACAGTGGAAGGTGTCCCTGCCATGGCAGGGGTGGGGCTGGATGGGCTTTAAGGTTCTCCCAACCCAAACCATTCCAGGATTTGTTTGCTGGAGCTGATCCAAATCCCACCACAAATTCCCATGACTGCACCCCTCGGCTCGGGTGGCCTTTGGAGCAGACCAGGGGCTGCCACAGCTGGAAGAAAGAAAAACCTCCTGGCCACTTCTCCCTCTGTTCTGCTTTGCAGGAGCCTCTTTTCCTTTCCCCACCTTCCTCCAGCCCCACACCAGCCAGGACACTCCGAGAGGATCTCCCACAGACAAAGATCATTCTCCCACCTCCCCAGTTCCACGAGATGGTTTGTTAATGCTCCAGGATGATCCTTCCTGCTCCCATTTGCAGCACAGACACCCCTGGAAGCCCCAGAAAGTCTTTCCTGAGCCTCCCCAGCCCTCTAACAAAAGTGGACCCCCGTGGTTTTGCCGTAAAACACCAGCAGGAATTCAGTTTTTAAATTGTTCACATCTATGTTAATTTTGGCCCATCCCCTATATTTAAAAGATTATTGCTTAAGATCCTTTCAGATTTTTAAACCAGGTATTTTATCCTATGGAAGGTAGTGAATGTGCTTCAGCTATTTATCTCCTAAAATCTAAAGCCCTAAGCCTTAAAAAAAATATGAAAGTTTTGTATTACTATGGAAAATTCAGATACAGATAAACCCTCTCATTTAAATTTGATCCTGGGCATTTTTATTCTAATCCCTGATATTTCTAGAAGATTCCCTTCATCTCCCAGCTTCCTTTTCCTGCAAATGCCTTTTTATATTCCTTTAAACATTTGCAGAGTTTCACAATATGAACTCCCACTATTGAATTAGAAATTTATTACGAAGCACACAAAGGAGCTTGAAACACAGACCCGTCAGAATAGAAATAATTTTCCAAATGTGATTTTTGCTCTTCCTGCACAACTAATAACACGTTGGGCAGTCAAAATGAGAAAATTAAAACCCCTTTCTATTCAAATCTCTTATTCTGTTTGCTTTCTGAATTTTGCTCAGTCGTGACAATCAGATATTCCCCAGTTTATTTCTGTTAATGCCACCATCAGGGTCCAGTGCAATCACTCCTCAGCCATATGCTGCTCTGGTTGTTACAGGCACTACAGGGGAACATTTAATTTTCATTTCTACCTTAACTTTATTTCTCTCTGACTGTTTGGTTTCTTTAAAAAAAAAACAAACCACCAAACAAAAAACCAAAAAAAAACCCCACCCCAAACCACTGGCAAAAACCTCATCCTGGTTTGATCCAAGGATGGAAAAAGCCACCCTTGGGGCTGGCTGAGAAAATAAAAAGTTGGGGTTTTTTGGGTTTTTTTAATGGGTTTTTTTTTTGAAGGTCCAGGTTTGGAGAAGTTTTCTTGTAGCCACTTCTATGAAACATAAAAAATAAACCATTTTTGGGTCACATTTAAGGTGTTTTTAGCTGGGACCATGAGCGGCAGGTTCCTGAATTTCCACTCAGTTGAGCTCAGAGTTAGGACAGAGCCTTTCACTCGCAGGAAAGAATTCCAGTGGGGGCTATTTTGTGTTTTTTGGTGTTTCACTTTGCACACAATGAGGAAAAAAAAAAATCACATTTTCCCCCTACTCCTACTCGTGCTGGGGATACCCCTGAGCCACAGGGCCTCAAGGCATCCGACTCCTCCAACTTCAGGCTCTCGAGTACAAAAATTGCAGCAATTTTTCTCTGATTCCTTTGCATTATCTGCAAGCTCATAACTGGCAAAGAAATACTCCCCTGAGCCAGGGCCTGTGCAGTGTCAGCTGCAGCCACACATTGAGATGGTTTCCTCAGAACCACCCCGTGTCACCGGGGCTCAGCAGGAGCTTCTCCTTCCCCACTGCATCCTTCCAGTGCACTCAAACACCCTCCCAAGGAGGTTTTGAAGCCAAATTCAGTTATCAAGCTCCATCTCATATTGATTTTAGTTAAATTCTGTGAAAAATTCCCTCTGGACTGAGATACCTTTAATTGTCCTCTTGTTTTGTTTTGTTTTTTTAAACCCCCAAAGATTTCCTGGCGTGAAGCATCTGCTGATGGTAACAAAATCAACCTCATTATCCCAAGAACATCCTGGAGAGCAGAAACCTTCTGTGCCACGGCAGGAGCCGGGGAAGGTTCAGCACTGGTGGCACTGGGATGTCCCACAGCTGCCCTGGGAGGCAGCTCTGGCCACCTGCAGCCTCCAGGTGGTGGCTGCTCCATCCCTGGAGCACCCAAGGCTGGCTGGGGCAGAGCTCTGAGCACCCTGGGCTGGTGGGAGGTGTTCCTGCCCATGGCAGGAGGTTGGAATGAAATGAATTTAAGGTCCTTTCCAACCCAAACCATCCTGGTCCAGCCTCCAGGGCTCAGGCCCCTCACTCAGATGAGTCCTAAAAGAACCTCCCTCCCCATGCAGAGGCTGCAGAGCCTCCCTGGGCAATGGCTCTGGAGTTCCTGCAGCCCTGGAACTGCCTGATCTGGTTCCCCAATGTGCTGTGACCCCTTCAGGCACTGCTCATCCCTCTTTTTATTCCCACACATCCCCAGACAGCTCGCTGTGCCCTGGGAGGGCCAGGCAGGGACATTGGGGACAGTCAGGAGCCTGCAGGGTTCAGACTGTGCCCTGCCAGGGGGAATGAACCTGCACCTTGTGCAGGAGCAGCACCTTCAGAGGGACCAGCCCAGGGTGGATGTGTCCCACAGGCTCAGGAAGGATTGCTCCAGAGTTTGTAAGAGCACTTAAATCTTAGATCAGGCTATGAACTATGACCCAGAACCAGGGACATCAAGTCAAATCACTTCTGCCCTGCAAGACAAGGGTGGGGAAGGTCTGCTCAAGGGCTGGATAAGGTCCCCACTCCATCCTGCACAGCCTGTGGTCAGTGAAATCTCTTTTCTACCTTTTGCTTTCTTTCCTCTGCCCTTTTCCTGATTTTTTTCCCCCAAACCTTGTCCTGGATGACAAGACAAATCCTGCAGAGCAGCACAAACTTTGTGCAGCACTTCAGGAGGGTGAAGCTGGCACAGCCTGGAGTGGGAGGGGTGGAGGGAGATGCTCAGAACAGGGACTGCCTGCTCCTGCACGTTTGTGTTTCCCCAACTACAACCAGAAACTTTCACTCTCCACCAGCTGAAATAAGGATTGAGCTCCCCCAGGAGCCCTGGCCTGGAGTTTGAAATCAGCTGAAGAGAATCAGACTGGTTTAAAGTTCCTTTAAGTTGTCTCAGGATATTTATCTACGGTGAAGAATCCAAAGTATTTTTATTGTTCTTTTTTTCTTTTTAGGCCCTAAGAATGACAACAAACCAGCCCCCCAAACTCAGAGGAAATCTGTTAGAATAGAGAAGCACCACTCTGTGCACTGGGATTTATGGGTGCAGGACATGCTTGAGCTTAATCCAAACACAGGGAAGCCAAAGCAAGTCCAGGGACTCCAACCTGACCTGGATCAACCCAAATCTCCCCCAAGCATGCGCTCACCCCTCAGTGTCCCTGCATGGGAGCCACAAACCAAGATGCAAAGGCCCAGCAGAACAGTGGGAATATCACACAAAGCAGGGAAATCGTTGGCAGAGTGCGGAGAGAGAGGCCCAGCACATGGATTTAGCACAGCATCGTGACAGGAATGGGCTTCCTGAGGCACAGAGAGAGGTAAAAAAAGGCATTCACGGGCTTTTGGTGTGTGCTGGCTGAGGGGAATCTGTCACAGTTCACACCGAGGCATGGCTGAGGATTTACAAGTCATTTTCCAGCCATTTTTCAGCTCCAGTGAAAGGAGAAGAACTTCCTCAACTGTGTTCATCTGATTGCCAGCAATTTCCATTGCAAGGCAGATGAAATAAATAAACACAGGGCAGAGGCAGTTCACAGACTCCAGAGCATCTCAGCAGCAAACATTATCACATGGCACTTTTTGCAGCCTCCTTTTCCTTGGGCTGCTTTGGGCAGCACAGCTCAATCACAGGCTGCTTTTGAATCCACCAAAGGAATAATTCTCCTACCAAAGAAGGGCAAAAGGTTGTAAATTCTGGTTGTAACTTACATGGCTGTTGAGCAAACTGCTTTTGTGTGATGTAATCCCTTCATTTTTTTGTAGGTTTTCAATCGCCATTTCAAGCTAAAGAAAAAATGTGCACAGGAGAGAGAAAAAAAAAAAGAAAACAAAAAGAAAAAAAAAAAAGAAAGGAAATCAGATAGTTAGCAACAGCCAGGATTATTGTTTCTTTATTAATATTTGAATGATTAATGCTTTATATCGACAAGCTTGTGGGAAAGAGGCAAACAGATGAGCACAGTCGGTGTGGATGGAGCTGCAGAGGCGTTACTGGGACATGCAAATGGACACACAGCAGGAATCCCCACGGGGGTGACAAAGCCAGGCCAGGGGGGGTTCATCTTCCACTAAAAGCGATGCCTATTTATTAAAAAAAGCAATTTTCCTCTTCTTTTTCCCTTCCTGCTGAGAGCAAACCGTGGCCAGGCAGATCCACTGCAGCGGGGCAGAGAGTGGCTGCAGAGTTGTGCCCAGGCCTTCCCAGGACAGCTGGCTGTGATGACTCAGTTACTGTCACCTCTTCATATTTTGCCAAAAGAACTAAAAAATTAAATAAAGCTGGGGTGCAAGGAGAGTGCATGAACTGGAATGGGTAAGGGCTCTCTGATGCTGAGAACTGCAGAGGGAGGAAGGGAGGAGCCAGGTTTCAGTGGAGCCAGTTCTCCCCCAGAAGCCAGGATGGAACATTGGATGCTGCCTGTGCTCGTTTCTATTGATCTCACAGGAGCCAAGGTGAGGCCTTCTGGCTCCTGAGGAGCCCCTCACTCCCTGTCTGCCTCCTGAGGAGCCCCTCACACCCTGCCTGCCTCCTGAGGAGCCCCTCACTCCCTGTCTGGCTCCTGAGGAGCCCCTCACTCCCTGCCTGGCTCCTGTTCCACTTCAGCCCAGCTGTGGCTGCTGCCTTGTGCCTCAACCCTCTCCTGAACCCTTCTTGTCTCCACTCTGCTACTGGGGCAGAGTCTGGGAAGCTCCTTTAGCAGGTGCCTGCTGGTCCCAAAGTCCCAGTGCCCCTCTACAAGCTTTTTGCAATAAAAAAAAAAATCCCCAAACCTCTCCAAACCCCACATCAGAGGCTGGCAGGAGCAGAATCTGCTGTTTGTCTCCAGCAGATGTTGTCACAGCCCGTTCTCTGTGCAGGCAGGACAAGGCAGCAGCACACAGAACCTGCAGCCAGAGCTCTGCTGCCTCTGTCCTCATTTCACACCTCTGTGGGCACACCCAGAAAGCATCTGCAGATGATCTGGCCGTGGCCTCCTGCCCACATTCACAGCCTGCACTGACTCAGCCCACGGTGGAGATTAGGACTGAGATAAACCCAGCCCTGCACAAAGCCGGGCTCAGTCACGGGAGGGTGGCAGAGCACAGCAGAGCAGACCCAGCTCTGCAGTGACATCCAGCAGCCATGGGCACTGTGCCACTTCCAGGTGTGAAGGTGACACTCCACCTCCAGCACTTGTCCCTGGGTGTCCACCCCAAAGCGGGACAACTTCCCGAGGTGTCCTCACCCAGCTCAGTCTCAGAGCAGTGGGGTTTCTGTGATAACTGCCCCGTGCTGAGATGGACCACGAGGCACCAAAGCCTGAGTGCTGACACAGCCTTCAGGAAATGAGTCAGACTTAGAGGGAGACCCGATTTCCTTCCTCTGCTCAGGGGCTATTGGAGCAACAGCTCTGAGGCAAGCAGAGAAATGCTGCCTGGCCTTTTGCTGCTGGCAGGAGTCCCATCCCAAAGGACACCTTGCATCTGCAGTAAAAAACATTACAGGGGAAAGACTAAAAGCTCTTAGGCAGCCCTGCAGGAAGGTGAAGAGCTCTGAGGACCCACTTATGGGAGGGCTCAAGGATTTCCTCTCTTGGGCCAGACTAATTTAGGTGAAGATTAAAGCGCTGTGTTGGCACAGACATTGAATGGAACTGTGCAGATATTAAATGTTCCCTGTGCTGTTTCAGCCCATCTGATGGAGCAGAACATTGGTATTCCACCACACAGGGAAGGTTTCTTCAGAGATTTCTCCAAGATTTTTCTTTAGTGCACACACAGACTTTACCAAACATCTCCAGACCTCCTGAAGCAGCTCTTGGACCTTTGCTAATGCTGAAGCACTCCCTTGTTTCCATTCTCCTCTGGAGGTGCCCTCCTTGGTCTCGTGGTCTTTTCTCCAAGCCCTCAACACCTCCAATCCCTCTCCTTCCCCACTGCTGACCACTCTGATGTCCACCCCCAAGGCCATTGCACACACTTTGGCTTCCCTGGCTCCATCTGCGTGAGCTGTGCTTTCCTTTCCTCCCACAGAGCTCCCAATCCTGCCCCACCACGTTTTGCCAGGGCTACCAGAGCCCCTCTGGCCTCTTTAACACCAGCCTTTGTTTAGGCTGGGCATTAAAACAGAAAATAATGTTCCTGTCCATGGATTTGATTCAGTCCCTGCTCTCCTTAAGCCGCCCATCCTTTCTGGTGGGTGTCTGGAGAAGCTGTGGGTGCTCCTGGATCACTGGCAGTGCCCAAGGCCAGGTTGGACAGGGCTTGGAGCAGCCTGGGACAGTGGAAGGTGTCCCTGCCCATGGCAGGGGTGGCACTGGATGGGCTCTGAGGTCCCAAACCAGATGACTCCATGATTAAATGGAATTCCAAGCAGTCAAGGCTCTGCTCCATTCCCCTCCGACCCCAGTCTGTGCTGGAAGGACTGACAGCCACACACAGACACAGCCCTGGACTGTCTGACAGACTCTTTTCCACCTTTGCCACCCCTTCCTCAGATATCCTGTGCTAAAATACCTTCAGAAAGCTCATTCCTATGTGCAACAGAATAAATTTACCTCAGACATATTTCCAAAAAGGTCGCTTTCTAATTTTTTTTTTCTGAACAGTCTTATCTCATGTAATAACCACCAACTAAATCCATTTATGGGACATTTCTACTGACGTATTTTCCACTTGGGTTTTTAGATTGTGCTCATCACCATGGAAATTACAAAAACCCCAAACAACACAAAAAATCCCCCAAAAATCCAAGAGTAAAGTTGTGCAGTTTTGTAAGATGCAGTCCCACACAGGTGATGCTTCCAAATAATAACTTTGAGCAAAAACCAAATGGTCCAGTGCTAATTTTTAACTAGGAACAGTTAAAATACACACACACACGATTCTCACCCCAGAAAAGAACCTCAGCATCTGTCATCTCCTCTTCCACCCAAACTAAGGACTCGTCCCCTGTGCCTACCCAAGGCAGAGCACATTTACTACAGGATCAAAGCAACCTTTCAAGGCACAGAGATTCAAAAAACACAGTCTATATCCTAAAACTCAATGGGAAAAGAAAGTACAGCTTAACAGGCCAGATTTACAAGAGCTCTCAGTAGCAACAGCTCCTGTTTTTCTCCCTAGTGATGCTGCTCACATTTGAAATTCTGGCTGCATACCCTAAGTTACACCTACATTAGTATTTATATTTATATATGAACGCATAAACACGCAGAAGTCTGCGGAGGGAGGTGAGCAGTGTCCCAGGAAATGAGCTCCAAGCGCTCCTGGCAGCTGCTAAGGGCTGGGAGATTCCCAACTCAAAGCTCTGGTGCTTCTTATTGCAAAAAGGCTGTTTTGGGTGAAGAGCTGTAAGGCCTCAGTCCCACACAGCTGTGCTTCCAGCACCTGCCACCTCGGCTGGCAGCTGGAGGGACACCATTTAGAGAAATCTGAACTTTAAACCGTTTCTGTTTGATCAGTATTACCCCTAAAAGACATTTTCTAAACATATGGCAAGGACAGAATACACAATGGTGTAGGAGATATATTACACAAAGACTTTTTGATCACTGTGCACTTAGCATGATCAACTTGACAAAACTTAGATGCCAATTATCCACTGGTTTAAGAAAGGATTTATCAAGTCTCTCCATAATTGAAGATATATTTCAATATTTTGGGTAAGCACGTGTGAGACGTTTGACTTCATAGAAAACGTAGAGACAAATGTTAAAAAGCCAAAATATTTTGCTTGGGATGGGGGGGGTGAAAAACCCAAAGGAAATCGAATGCTTTATTAACACTGGAATGATTAACGTTTTCTCTTTTCTAATGCTGCACAATTTCAGTGATCTGCTGAGCGAGAGGAACAGTCCGAACACCGACTGAAAACCAAGTGTAGTACACCAGTGTCTATTCTCTCCCTTGCACGTTACAGACATATACAGTGACAACGACAGGTCAGGTTTATTCTCTGAAGGCTTTTCAGTTCACTTTGGAATCATTCCTGGCCCCCGAGCTGCGGCGCCTGCAGGGCTACATACCGTTGCTGGAGAGGAGCGTGAGGTGTGTGACAGAGAATGTCTAGAGTTCTCCAGCCCCCCATGAATGAGATAGGCTCCCGAGCCGGAGAGGATCTGACTTCCCCCAATGTCCATGGTGATGCCCACCATGTTGTGAGAGGGAATGGCTGTAGGAGAGGATGCCGCTGTAGTCACCTGAGCTCCACCTCCTCCCTGCGCTTCGAAATAGGGCGCGGCGCTGGCGGGGGCGTAAATCTGCGCCTCGCTGCTGTAGGAGTAGGCGGCTCGTCTGTGCGGGGGACAAAAAGGGGACATGGAGAGGAGCTGCCAGAGGGGGATCCCACCACTGACGGCTTCTGAGAGCTGCACAAGTGTCAGAAAAACCCCTCAGTGTAGCCCTGTCCTGGGTTGTAGTATAGAGGTGTACAAAGTATCCTGTCACCATCTTCATGAACTGTTGGATCCAATTGTTGGGGTGTTTTTCCAGGCCCGTCCTCCTGGGCCATCTTCTGTTAATGGCCCATCAGAGGCCTGGCCGTGTGACCCACAGATAACTGCCTCGGGGGGCCATCAAGGACCCCCTGCATGGCTCATCACCCCATTGTGAGATGCTCCGCCCAGGGGGAGGAACCAAACATTCCCACCTGGATGTAGTCTGGGATTTGGGGACAGTACAAGTAGCCCACCAGATTCCCAGAGGACCAGAGCTACCAGACCTTTCTACAGGATCACTGCTTCAGGAAGACCACCTCATCTGGACAGCTTCCATCACCCTGCTCGGGTTGCATTCTGACTCTGTCAGTGGTCTTTTTATTATTGCATTTATTTTATTTTATTCTACTTTCTTCTTATTAAATTGTATTTCTGACTTGGAGCCTCTCACTTGTTTTGCTTTCAGACCACTACAAGGCCTGATTTCGTGGTTGAGATGTTTTGGTTTTCTGAAATTCTTTTCCCAGGGTATTTTCTGTAAACGAGAGAAGTGTTTTTGTAAACTGTACTGAGTTTTTCATTCCTTTTCCTAGGAGGGGCTTCTTCTTGATTTCCCTCTGCTCTGACCAATGTGATTGAAGGGGTTTGCCTTTTTGTCACCAATCAGATTGGTCTGTGGAAAATAGTATACAAGGGAGACCCATCCCAAAAATAAAGGAGTCATTTCATCCTTCTGAAGCTCAGAGTCTGTGTCGTGGTGTAAAACAGCATCACCTCAGGTATTGGTGGGTGTTGGAACCCTGGGCACTGAGAATTTTAGACTTTCTGTACTGACAGGCACTGACCCTCAAGAAAACGCTGCATTTAACCTGAGGCCGTGGAAAAGGCTCCCAAAATTGAGTGACAGCACTGGGATTATGGGCGTGTAGTTAATCACGTGGTGAAAAACTTAAAATTTAAGGTTTTAGAATATAGTAATAGCTATAAAGCAAGGTGGAGGTTTTAGGGTGGAGGCTGAGTCCCTCTTTTGCACCTTCCTTTTCGTGGGTCCGGGTGGTTTTTTGTAATTGGATAGAAAAGTCCACATTGCAGGCCATGGGTGGTTGGTTATTGGGTTAAAAGTGAAAATAATTTAGATGTCATTTCATAATTGGACAGTTTGTTCTTAAAAGGCCTTGGAGAGAGAGAGAGACAGAGCCATTTTTCACTTTGTTGGCAAGAACTCACAACTTGTGAGATTGTCACATAGATAAGAATTAATAAACATCTGAGTCCGAACACCAAACAACGTCTCTTGAGCATTTAACCTTGGCTCTGACAGGAAAAAAAGATTAAAAAAGCAACAGGTGGGGTTTGCTCTGTTGGGATGGGACTCTGTGCTGGGAGCAATCGGCCCCACAGCACAAGCTCTCGGTGAGGGCAGAGCCTGGAGCTCTTGGAAGGGACTGGGGTGAGAAAGGCCAAAAGAAGTCAAAAAATGGGGCACAGCAGACAGGAGGAAGAGAAAATTCTGAGGGTGGAGAGGCCCTGGAACAGCTGTGGCTCCCCCATCCCTGGAATTGTCCAAGGCCAGGCTGGACGAGGCTTGCAGCAGCCTGGGACAGTGGAAGTTGTTGGGGAGTTGGAAGGAGTTGGGCTTCAAGGTCTTTTCCAGCCCAAGCCATTCTGGGATTTCTTGACTCCATAAAATCTTCCAACACCCCCTTGTTCCTCTACAAATCCCACTCCTAAAGCTGCTCATGTCACCAGACAAAGAGCTCAGCACAGGGGAACACCAGACCCTTCATGACCAGGATTCCCTGGAGAACAGCCCCTCCATGAGGACAACACCCCCAGGGCTGGAGTCTGGCTGAAACCACCCTCACACCCAACAGAACACCTGAAACGGCTCCTCCTCTTCCTCCTTCCACCGTGGGGCTGGGGTGGAAGGAGCCTGGGGGAGGGAAGGGCTGGGAGGTGGGAGAGGGACACTCCGAGAGGCTCTTACATGGTTCCGTTGGTATAAACAGCTTCTCCTCCTTCCACATACTGCACCTGGGCTGGATAAACGTGCTGCACAGACTGCACCTGCAACGGGCAGCAACAAGTCAGGGACTGCCCAGAAACTGCTGCTTAAACTGCACAGTCTTACCTTGACACTCAGGTTTTCTTTTTTTAAAAAAAGGAAAAAAAAAATAACCAATAAAACACCCTCTCTGCCCCTCCCTCCCCTCCATGCTTAAGAATCTCAAAGGAGGTTTTTATTTTCAAAGGTCAAGTTAAAATAGATAAATAAGTGGTTGCTCCGTGAGCAGTGGAAACAATGGAGCTGGGTTTCCTCTGGACACGTGTCTCAGGGCTGACTAACAGGGCTGAGCTCATGCTGCAGCCTTTCCTTCAGAGGGGAGCCTGACAGTGTCCAGCTGCACTCCAGCCCCATTTCTCATTGCTCTAGGAGGGATGGAGTTGCCCTCTGTAAATTTTTTTCCCCCCTTGAAATGGAGCAACCAAATAAAAAAATCACTGTGGGAAAATAATGAAGAGGGTCAGACTCGCTGTCCACATATCCCTGGTTTCTCAGGAAACAAGCCTTGGGAAAGGCAAAGTTCAGATAAATAAAAACACTTGCACAGCTCCCTGGCACCAAACCTTTCTATGGAGCCACGTGCAGTCAGTAAATTTGTTTAATTAAAAAAAAAAAACCCAAACATTTCATCTCTAAAATAATCTTTACCAAAGGAGATTGCTTTTAATTTAACTTTGATTTAATAAATGCTTTTAAATTTAAGTTGAAAGCATCCATCAAATCTTCAAATACATGAAAGACAACTGCTACAGCAAAGGTTCTTCCTAAACTTCAAATATCTTGAGAGTTTCTTTTGTCATCGGTCCAAGAAAGGAGGAGAGAGCTGGAGAAAGTGATCCCAGCTCTCTGACTGCCCACAACTCTTTAATTAAGGTTTTTGTAGATCAGGCACGGTTTCAAAAGTGGTGTGGGACTCCCCAGCGTCCCTTACCTGTTGTGGAACCTGCTGCACTCGGGGAACAGAGATCTGCTGCATCTGCGCCCCTTTGGGAGCGGAGCCTGTGGCCTGCACCAAAACCCTCTGCAAGGAGAAGATACAGGAAGAGACAATTTCAGTCCATAACACAAGTGAGCCAGGTGTTCTCTTCCAAAATTTCATGGCCAACTTGCCTCTGACACCAGCAGCAGCAGTGGCACCTTGTAATTGGTGTACCTGTGGTCCCCACCCTCCCAGTGGGGTGAACTCAGCCCCCTGAATTTGGGCAAAGCTGCCTCCACAATTTCTGACAGGAATAATTTTTAAACCTCCATGAAAGGAAAGAGCAGTTCATTGACAAGTTCAGCCCCAGCTGAAGAGAAATCACTCCTCACACATCCACATTTGGCTGCAAAGTTCCTTCATCTTAGAGCTGCTAAACCCAACCACACTTTGCCTCCTGCAACAAGAAATCCCACCAAGCTTCTGCCAGCACCAAAGCTCAGGTGGTTCTGCTTCTCCTGCAGGGCCACCAAGGGCACAGGGACCTTTCGTGGTGGTGGCTCTGTCACTGCCATCATCCCTGTCCTACGCTCCACTTTCAGTCTGAGCTTGTCAACACAGAGTGCTCAGCACCTTCAGGCCCAGCAAAACAAACGTGGGGATGTGGTGGGTGGAAAGGAAGGATTCAGTGGGAACAGGGCCAAGCATCCCCACGGCCTTTTCAACCTTCTCCAGGCAGACACATCCTCTGTGGTCAGAGGCTTTAAAAACACCCAGGAGACTGAGCCAACAGAAAAAGAGCCAGAAAACAACCCCAGAAGCAAATTGATAATTACTGGCTGCCTTATACATGGATATTTATGATTTTTAGCCCTGCCAACAGTTCTATGTAACAACCAGAAATCCAGTTCCAGCAGAATTGCAGGTTTATGAGAATTGCCCAGATCTCCAGGCAGCTGCTCCATCTGCAGTGCCCAGGCTGCATTCCCTGGAGATCCTGCACTGAGGACACCTACACTTCTGTCAGCCATCACCTGGCCCGTTTTCCCTCCAGAAGGGGCTGTCACCAGTGCTGGATGGGGACATCACAAACCCTTTTTGAAGTCAGGCCTTGGCAGTGCCACCTACATCAAAGGCTCTTTCACTTTCTCCTGCTTTTTTCCCATTTGCTGGAATTGCTTTTGCCAAATGCCACATCCCTGCCCAGCAGAGCTCCTCACTGCCTGTCCAGGTGCTCTGCCATCACCTTCCAGCCAAAAGAAGGAATCATCCCCAACCTGGAAGGTGAGGCCATCCTGCTCAAACAACCTCTGCTCACGCCAAAAGGGGCACCGGTGCTCGACAACCCCGAGGGCTTCAGCCTCACACCATTCCTGCTGCCAGCAGCTCATTCCCAGGGTTTTCTGTGTCCTGCTGGTGAGAAGGGAAGGCTCTGGCTGCTCCTCCTCTTCAGCAGTCTTCCACTATCCCCCAGATTTTCCTTAATCCATGGAGTTCCACTCGGTGCTCCATGTGCCGACGACAGCACGGGCAAAGGCTGGGAGGGTGATTTCATCATCCAGAGGTTTTCCAACCTTTGTTCACAGCCAAATCCACACTACTGGTGCTGGGGACACCTGGCACTGCTGGTCACTGCTGTCCCCATCCCACACCAGCAAGGAATGCTCTCCGTGGATGGGAAGGCTGGGAGGTGACAGCAGTGCTCTGGATCACCCAGTGGGAATGTCCATGGCTCCTGGAAAGTCCAATATTCCTCCCAATTCCCAATCTTTAATTGCTCCTTTTCATCAGCATCCAGTGGCAGCTGCTGCTGCTCACTTGGGAGTTGGAGAAGGATGAAGCTGAGTTACACCCACCCATCCTGTAATCCCTCCAGCTTCCTGCAACAGAAATTTCTTTTGAAAGTTCCCCAAAAGGCATAAAAAGGAACAAAAAGGAACCAGTTTCACTTAACCCTTCCCGTTTTGCACTGGGTGGTTCCCGTTCATCACTTGAAGCCATCACTTGTCTCCTGTTGGGCCTCCCAAAATGCAGCATATTCATGGACACTGATCACAAACCCCCCTCTGCAAATTAAAATCTTGGGATCCACCTACCCAAGGAAAAGACCATGGGATCATGGAATGGTTTGTGTTGGGGGGGACCATAAAACTCATCCCATTGCACCCCCTGCCATGGCAGGGACACCCCCCACTGTCCCAGGCTGCTCCAAGCCCTGTCCAGCCTGGCCTGGGACACTGCCAGGGATCCAGGGGCAGCCACAGCTGCTCTGGGCACCCTGTGCCAGGGCCTGCCCACCCTCACAGGGAGCAATCCCTTCCCAATATCCCATCCAGCCCTGCCCTCTGGCAGTGGAAGCCATTCCCTGTGTCCTGTCCCTCCATCCCTTGTCCCCAGTCCCTCTCCAGCTCTCCTGGAGCCCCTTTAGGCCCTGCAAGGGGCTCTGAGCTCTCCCTGGAGCCTTCTCCTCTCCAGGGGAGCACCCCCAGCTCTCCCAGCCTGTCCCCAGAGCAGAGGGGCTGCAGCCCCTGGAGCAGCTCTGTGGCCTCCTCTGGACCTGCTCAAACCTGTCCAAGCCCTTCTCGTGCTGAGGACCCAAACCTGGCCCCAGCAGCGCAGGAGGGCAGAGCAGAGGAGGACAATCCCCTCCTGACCCGTGGCCATTCCTCTGTGGGTGCAGCACGTGGCTCCTCCACCCTGTCCTGCCCTCACCTCTCCCCGTGCCCTCGGTGCCTTCCAGGACTGCTCCATCTCCCCCTGCTTTGACTGACACACCCAACAATGAAAACAGGAAATTAATCTGAAGCAAACACCCAAACTGGCACAAAGTCCCTTCCCTGGGGGCCTGAATTAAACCCCAAACCCCACATTCTACAGCTTGCACAGGACTCGGGAGGCCTCAAACCCACGGGGCCTTTACCAACACCGAGCCCAGCAACAGGTTGTCCCCGCTACGTCAACGAGCTGATTAAAAACCCTCTCCCCACTATCCAAACCTGGGATTAAAATCCATCTGGCAGGGAAAGCAGGGCTCTTCTCCATGGAAACAGCATCCCCAGCTGTGCATACGTTACCTGCTGTGAGGCTGGCACTGGCTGCACCACCGGGGCCTGGGCTGGGGCTGACGTGTGAAGAGCCACAGAAGCTGCTGAGTCTGATCCACCCTCGGGACTCTGCATGCTCACTGCTGGGGACAGCACAGGGACATCAGTGGGGACAGCACAGCACAGCCACACCCCCCCCCAAACCCCTTCAAACCAGGGGTGAAATCCCGGTGGGAGATCCAGAGGGAAGCGCTGGGAAGGGAGGCAGCTCCCGTCCTACACGCAGGACTCTTTTTTAGTCCTGCAGCTAATTTTAATGCAGAATTATATTAAGGGAAAAGAAAGTTGCACAATTGTTTGACGGAGAGGAGAGGGAAGGAACAGAAAATGCACTTCTATATTTAACCGAAAAGTGGCGTTGGAAAATTATTGTGTCACTGTGAGCATCACACATGATGGGGAAGAGTAGGGGCAGATTTTTAAAATAATGCTTTCTCCCCCTCTGCCTCATCACGTTTAACTACTGCAAAAAGCCTTTTAACCAAACCCGAGCCTGTGCCTGGAGTTTAGCTAAGATTCCACTGGGAAAATGGGGTGGCCAGCTTGGGTTTATAACCAGAAATAATGAAGGATGAAGAGCACAAGAACAACAAGTCGCCATCGTTTTAGAACCCCCAAAGCAGCATCTCCACCCTCCCAGCCCTGTCCTTGCCCCAAAATCCCCACAAGGTCCCAGGACAGCCACAGCATCGCCCTCCACTGCCCCAGAGCCTCGCAGAGCTGATGGTGCCCTCAGCATCCTCAAATCCCTGAGTCCAGCTCTCCCTCCTGGCACTGTCCCAGCCCGTGCCCCTCCCTGGGGATACCAAGGGATGCTGACATGGGCCTTCTCCACAGCACACAAAGGCATTTTGAGGGTTTTTTTTGGGGTGGGGGAGCCTTTTTTCCTCAGTTTCTTGTGAAACTTCCTGCTTAATAAACTATTTTAGGAGGGTTTCTGCTGTCACTTCAAAATCAAAAGGTTGTAAACATCCAGATTTTGGGCAGTGTCATTTCTGCTTTCCTGGCCTCGCTGCTGAGCCTCCAGACAGTATTATGATGTCTTTTTATTTCCCTTCTCCTGCCAATATTTAAACTTTTCCCTCAACTTTGTGCAAGTTAAGAGGAAAAAGGAAAGATGGGAAACTGAAAGATATTGGACCTGCTCATTTGTGTTCAAAAGAAGTGCAAGGGGGGTGTGAAGTTACAGAATTAACCTGTTTATTCCTTCAGTCACTGACAAAACCACCCAAATATTAAAATTCTCCTAAAAAACAGGTTTTGGAGGGGTTTTTTTTCCCAATACTCCATACTCCCATTAGCAAGTTACAATTAGTCTCCCAACCTTCCCGAAACCTCAGAGCTTGCAAATCATTTTTCTCACATCTGGGAGAAAAAGTAGATACAGAACCCCCACAGCCACAGCTACCAGATTAATCCAACAAGCCAGAAACAAAGGAAATTAAATCAATATTTATTCCTGTGTCCTCCCCAGGCCCCACAGGCTGCCCTCAGCACCCCCAGCCCTGCAGCTCTGCTATATAAAGGCAGCACCTGCCTCTCCCCATCACTGCCTCTGCCTGGGTTTGAGCCAAAGCCTCCCCGTGAGAAGATTCCAGTTGCAACAGCGCCGTGAGATCAGGAAAATAATTATTCTCCCAGTAAATGAAATGACTCCTTGCCTGCTCCAGCCCCAAATTATCAGTAATGAAACACTTGGCCAGCACATTCCAGTTTGGAATGCTCAGGTGGAGATGCTCGTTCAAGAGAGAGAGGCACTTTTACCACATCTACTCCCCTAACTTTTCCAAAAGTGTTTATTTTCTGTCCCTTGTGCCCAGGGCTATGGTTTGCAGCTTTCCAGGGTTTTCTGAATGTGAAATGTAGCACGGTGAGGTTACAGAAGAGAGCTGGGTGAATTGACAAAGATATTTTAATCATCTATTAACGGCTCTGGCAGGGTCAGCTCTTGGCATTTTAAGTCTACAAAGGGTCTCATTTAAGTGTAGCTGTAATCAGAAAAGAGCACTTAGAAAAGATGGAGTTGGGCTTTGATGATCCCCAGAATATTCCATCATTCCATGATTCCATGATTCCAATCACTAAGGACTCATCTTTGCTGATACATTTTGTCTTTGCTGATACATTTTGCCTTCTGCTCTCCCTCAGTGACCAGAAGAGAACAGAGGGATGTGGGCAAGGGTGAAGGTGAATTGTCTGCTGCCAAAATGAATCCCCAGTGGGATTTTCAGGTTTGCTCCACGAGGCAGGCCCTGGCAGTGATGACAGCCACGCCAGACACAAAGGCTCCCAGGAAATCTGCAGATGGCACTTCCAGACAAGGTAGACAGACAGAGAAGTCCTGGACTGCCAAGGCCACACGTACAGGACTTGTTATTATTTTATTTATCAGCGCAACATCCTGGAGAAAGAATAATTCACTTCTCATTAAAGCCATCCTGTGCATCCTGAGAATTGGATTCAGATCCGTGTGCGCCATCTGCTCTGGTTAATTTGTGCTGATGGAAAGCTGACAGCACACACAGAATTCCTGTGCTCCCAGAAAGCGGCACAAGGTGCAGCAGAGCTCTGCTGGTGCCCTGGCAGCACGGCTGCCAAGGGAGCTGCCACCTGAGCCAAGGCTCCAGAGGGTGGAGAAAGCCTCGGCTTCCAAGGGCGAGAGGAAATGTGGCACCCAAAGTCCTGCTCTTTCCTCTTCACCTTGTTTGTGGTTTTTAAGAACAGGCCACAAAGATCAGAGGTGGGACTGGCATGGCCTCGGTTCTCATGGAGTGTTTAGGTCTTGTATTTCCATCATAGATGGGTTTGGGTTGGAAGGGACCTCACACCTCACCCCATTCCACCCCTGCCATGGGCAGGGACACCTTCCACTGTCCCAGGCTGCCCCAAGCCCTGTCCAGCCTGGCCTTGGGCACTGCCAGGGATCCAGGGGCAGTTCCTGTCCCAAACTCAGCAGGTCCAGGGTCAGGAACTTCTCTGGGGCTCCCTCAGCCTCGTGCAGCTCTTTGGCAGCTCTGCCACATCCCTGAAGGAAATGCCCATGAAAGGACGCCCTGCTCTCTTCCCAGCCCACTCTCACAGGGGAGGAGGAAGTTTTACAGTGTTCTTGATCATCCTCTTAGCAGAAATCCCTGGCTCAAAAGCCAGACCTCCTGCTTCCCACAGATCTAAGGTTTGCTTCTTCCTCTTAGATCTGCCTTAAGACAGAGAGGTTTATCCCACCTGCAGCTCTCTCACAGAAGGACTGACAGAAGCCATGAAAAGGTGTCTCGTGGCCTCTGACAGCCTGGCAGCCCATGGGATTCGGGAATTTGCAAACTGGGAAGTTAATTAATAATCAACAAAGCTGCTGGTGGGTCACAGAGAGGATCAGCAGCATCCACAGGTGATATTCTCAGTCCCAGGGCTCCTTACTGGGTGAAGAAGAGCAAAATAAGTAAGTTATTGTGGAGAAATGAGCAGATGGACCTGACCATGCAAAAGGAATGAAATCGTGGTGAGAATCTGAGAATGGTTTAGGTAGGAAGGGACCTTAAACCTCATCCCATTGCAGCCCCTGCCATGGCAGGGACACCTTCCACTGTCCCAGGCTGCTCCAAGCCCTGTCCAGCCTGGGCTTGGACATTTCCAGGGATCCAGGGGCAGCCACAGCTGCTCTGGGCATCCTGTGCCAGGGCCTCACTGCCCTCACAGCCAGGAATTCCTTTTTCATTTCTAATTTCTTATCTAAATCTGCCCTCCTTCACCTTAAAGCCATTCCCCTTGTCCTGTCACTGCACGGCTTTATAAAAAGTGCCTTTCCAGCTCTTTCACACACACCTTTTGGACACTAAAAAGCTGCTTGAAGGTCTCCTTACAGTGGATTTATTCAACACATTGGCATTTCAGGGAGAGACAAGTTTAAAGCTCTGGTTGCTCAACGTGGCCGTGATGTCACACAGGCCACCAGGGCCCTGGAAGGCATCACAGACATCTGGATTCCAGGTTGCATCATCACTGAATGAATCAGGCAGATAAGGAGGCTGCTGCCTCTGGAAACCTTCTGTTTACACACAGCTATCTCGGTATCCAAGCAAACAGCAGGGACAGGAAAGGAAATTCAGGAAAAAAACCCTCTAATAACTTCTGGGTGCTATTTCTGGTCCTGCCACCAGCTCTCTCCGTGACCTTGAACAGGATGCTTCCCTTTCCCTGCGCTTCAATTTTCCCACTCCTAAAAAAGCCACAAATACTCCCCTAGGCAAGGTGTTATTCAAGCACTGGTCTCTGAGGGCTGTCGGAGCCTTGAATGCCTTTCAGAAAGACAAGGAGTAACAGAACAAGCCTTGAGGGCTGATAAAAACTCGGGTTGTCACCGTTTCATTCATGAGGAACCCTTGCCTCCATGTAAATGGCCTTGCCTTTGTTCATCTCTCCCGCCTAAAGCAGCTCCGAACCGCTGGGAAAACAGAGATAAGAGGAGCATTTCAAAATATTTCCTCCGTTGAAATTTGCAGGGGGAGCGGGGGGAAAGGAGGAGGCGGCAGGGGGAGATCACAGGGCCGCTCCTGCGAGTGCTGAGGAGGGGATGGAGCAGCATCCCCTGCAGCCCGAAAGGGTCGGGGGAAGGAGGGGGCTGAGGCCAGAGCCGGCCCCGGGCGCTCTCCGTGCTGCACCCACCGCCTTTGCCATCCACGAGATGGATTTTTCCACAGAAAGCCTGAACAGAAACCGCCAGCCCCTGAGCCCTCCAACGCAAAATTTCGGAGCTGAACGTGGAGCCCTCAAACGGGGAAGGAGTTCTGGTGATCTGAGCCAGAGCAGGCCTCAGGGAAATGTTTGGTTTCTCTGTCTTTGGTGGTCTGGTCCTGGCTTTGCAGCAGCCATCCATCCCAGGCAGCTCCAAACTCCAAAATAAAAGGGATTTAAGCCCCTGCCTTCCTCAGGCCCAGGGTCTCTCCTGCAGTAATTGTGGCCACAGTACTTTTTGGGTTTATCCTACAGGTCACCACTGGACATGGATAGAATTCCCTCTCTGCCTTATTTTTATTTTTTAAGAGCAGGTCACATAAATCAGAGGTGAGATTGGCACAGCCTTGGTGCTCATGGGGTGTTTAGGTCTCATAAATATCTTTATTTCTTTAAGGTGAAAAACTAAAACCTATGAGCTACCCTACAGCAGCAGCCAACTCAGAAAATCACGGAATATGGAATGTTTGGGATGGGAAAGGATGATTAAAGCTCATCCTATTCCACTCCTTATCATGGGCAGGGACACCTTCCACTGTCCCAGGCTGCTCCAAGCCCTGCCCAGCCTGGCCTTGGAGATTTCCAGGGATCCAGGGGCAGCCACAGCTGCTCTGGGCACTGCCAGGGCCTCCCCACCCTCACAGGCAGGAATTTCCTCTCTACAGAATCATACATTTCTATCAGTGCTGCTTTCAGAACATTAAAATCGTTCCTGTTCCAGTGAATCACTCGCTCATTTGAAGAAAAAAAAAAAAAACCAGATCATGAACTATTTTATTTAATTTGCTTTTCAAAGCTTACTTAGTTGGTCATCCTTTGATCTTATTTAAACTTTTCAAATTCTTTTATTACATCCTTTTATTTCTGGCAGGACTTTTGAAATTGAATATAAGACCGGGATATAAATGAGGGAAAGGAAAATATCCTCAGTGAGGTTTTTTTTTGTTAGTTTTAAGAACAATCAATTATTTGACCTCTGGGATAAAGTTTTTTTTTATAGCTACTTATATTTAAGCTTCCCAGTAAACCTTGGTGAGTGTTATTACCTCCGTGGGTAAGAAATCCACTGCCCCTGTCCTTGCCATTCATAAATGGGCTTAACAACTTCTTCTCAAAGGGGATTTAAATGTGGAGCATAAAAACCCAACAGAAGAAATGACTGCCTAGAGGTACAGGAAATGTTAAATCAGATTTTTGATGCCCGAAGGATGTATTTATAGAATCATTTCAGTTGGAAAAGACCTTTAAGATCATTGAGTCCAAACCATCATCACTGCCAAGCCAACCACGAAACTCCACAGCTTTTATTTCAAATTAAGACCTTAAGGTGGGAAAAGTTTATTTTTTCCAGGTTAAGCTGCTCAAATGCTGTTGGGCCTTTTATTTCTGATGCTCTTCGAATGCCAACAGCCTTGGCTCTCCAGGTAAAGCCAGGCATCCCGAATTTCTAATCATCACCTGTGCAGGCTGCCAGACGCTTCCTGTTGTGAGAACTGAAAAGAAATCTGCAGCTAAAATCTCTACAGAGAGGGGAGAGAGACAAGCTCAGCTACAGCAAGATTTGTATTTATTGGACTTGATTTTAGAGGTCTTTTCCAACCCCAAAAATTCCAGGGTAGAGCTAAAAGCTTTGCATGCACCACAACTGCAGGAAAGCTGGAGGTGGATGGGATCGCCAATGGCATTTTACACAGGAAAATTCACCTCAAATTAATACAGCAAATAACCTCTGCTCATCTTTAATATTATCAGGAATTAATGAGGTTTAGTGTAGCCAACAGCCTCAGCTGGCACAGTTTGTGCTCCACGTTTTCCTTCTGCTGAACCAGGGGGTGAATTACCCAGGGAATCTCAGCCAACCCCATTTCCATATGCAAGTCCATGATACAGCCATGAATTTTTAATAAAAATCTCCTGATATCTGTTATTCTACTGAAAATAATGGGAAGGCTGCAGTTTTACTAAAAAGGAAAAAAAAAATCTTTCTCATTCACTACGCTGACCTGCAAGGATCAAAATTGAACTCCAGGTTTTTCCTTGTTTTTTAGTTGATTTTGTGCAATTTTTTTTTTTTTTTTTGCGTGCTTTGAAGGGAAGGCTTACATTTAAAAAGAGTTATTTGGTTATTGGAACTTTTATTCAGGTTTACTCGGCTTGGAGCTTAGATAAATGGGAAAACCAGAACAGCAATAACGGAACGCAGGAGAAATAAAAATGTCATTTAACCATCACGTTCTAGATGGGCTCTAAATGGCATTTTCTCCCCTGACTGCAGAAGGAGGAACCAGGGAATTTACATTCAATGGTTTCACTGCTGAGAATTCTCAACACTCTCAAAACAGATTGAAAAGAATAGAAGTAATGCAAGGAATGGCTGATTTTGATTATTTTCTAGCAAAGTATCCATCTACCTCATCCACCACACTCTAGGCCACAGTTATTTTACTAAAGAAAACTTTCTTAAATATTTTCCATTTCATTCAACATTTCTGGCTCAGTCTGGATGTAATATCTTGCCCTGAAAAGGCATTGGTTGTGTTTGAAGCAGGGCACAGAAAGGAAGTGTTTCATTCTTTGGAAGAAGGAACTGGTTTATTTGATGTGAATGAAAACGGATCGAGTGACTTCTCCCTCCTCTGAGGCAAATATTTGTGTTAAACCCAGCCTGGCTCCTGCCTCACACACATCCTTCATCCCTGCTGCTCATGTCTCCAAAGCATGAGACCTCCAAGGAATAACAGGCGTTCCCCTGAAATTCCAATCAGGAAAACACCGATTTCAGTTTTTCCGTCACCTGAAATGCTCCCAAGGTGGGGGAGCACAGGAGCAGGACACGGCTCCCAACCGAGACCATGGGGTGCCCCCATCTCTGCATCCTCTTTGGAAAAATGTCATTCCAGCTCCCTTAGATGGGAAATCCAAAGAAACTCTTTGTTTTTGATGGCTGAGCAGAGGAGAGCCCAGCATTCCCATTTGGGAATGATCTTTTCCTCAGAGCACACGGGGATGCTGAGAGAACAAAGCTCCCACCTCGGCTGTGGGCAGTGGGTGCAGCTCAAAGCATTTGGGGGTCTGCCTGCTCAGCACCTGAACTCAACCTCAACCTCTGTCCATGGTGTTTGTGCAGCTGCCAGTTGTGACATTCCCTCAGCTTGGGAGAGCAACTGGGAACAGCAATTCCCGGGATCTGAACTGCTCTGAAAGCTCTGCAAGGTGAGCTGCTGCTCTGGCCTTGAGAAGGAGCCATGAAATCTCACAGAATTATGGAATGGTTTGGGTTGGAAGGGACCTCAAAGCTCATCCAGTGCCACCCCTGCCATGGCAGGGACACCTCCCACTATCCCAGGTTGCTCCAAGCCCTGTCCAGCCTGGCCTTGGGCACTGCCAGGGATCCAGGGGCAGCCACAGCTGCTCTGGGCACCCTGTGCCAGGGCCTCCCCACCTTCCCAGGGATCCATTCCTTCCCAATATCCCATCCAGCCCTGCCCTCTGGCAGTCTGAAGCCATTCCCCTTGTCCTGTCCCTGCAGCTCCAGACAAAGAGCCTCTCTCCATTCCCTTGCCAGCCCCTTCAGCTCCTGGAAGGATATGGGAGCAGCTTAAGACCAGACAGAGCCTTGGCTCATCCAAATCTTGACCTCGGCACCAGAACTCTCCATCCCACATGGAGGTGACACTGAGCCAGCCCACGGAGCCTGGGACAGGGTGGGACAGTGTCCAGCATCCCACAGCAGCACCAACCCTTGGGTACTGTCCCATCCCAGGCATGGAGCACCCTCCACCTCCCCCAGCCAGCCCCTCCTCACCCAGCAGAGCTTTGGGCCACCTCTGACAGACAGGACACGTCCTTGTCCCCTCCCAGGCCACTGGGAGCTGGCAGCCCCTGAAGCAGCTCACCCACAGTGTCCTGAACCACGTGTGGTAACCTTTTCCCTTTCCAGGAGCCCTGTTAAGTGGAGGGGAATGGAATTGGGAAGCAAACATGCCAAGGAACTTGAAAAGAAGCTTTCTGAAGAGACTACTCATTACACTGCTTCAAAATTTTATAAACAAGAGAAGGCACCAGACCCTGCCACTGATTAGGTTAAATTAATTTAAAACAGAAGCAAATACTCCTTGTCTACAAGCTCCAGTTACCTGGAAACACAGATAAACCCAAAACATACTTTTCAAGGGCAGCAGGCACTATAGCTGGGGTTGGGGTTTTTTTTTTTCAGAAACCTGGTCCTCATGGAAAAATACAAATTTGGAAATAGCTTTTATTAGCAAGTTAATAATACACTGAAATACAAATATACACTCAGCCTTTAATTAGATTTCACAGAATTAAGTCAAGTAATATATATATACACACATAACTGTTGTGTAACAGCCGTTCACTGATCTCTGCTGTTTCTTTAAAAGTAACTTTGAGGACAGAAAAGAGTCAGGAATGGATCTGTGCTGGCCCTGGAATTTGGAATTTCCTTAAGAAGCAGATGAAATTGAAGAGCAGAAGCCACAATAGTTCAGGGGTTGCTGGCAAAATCCAAATCCCACGTGCAAGAATCTCAGACATGAACAGGGGCAAAGTATTGTTGGGAACATCCTTCCCACACAAAAACCTGTCCTGTTTTCTTGTGGGTTAATAACCTGAACACTCTCCAAGCATCAAGAGCCAGGCTTGGATTCCTTCAGGTCTGGAAGTGTCCCTGTTCCTGCCCTGCTGCTCTTCACCCTCAGGACCCAACACAGAATCCCAGAATATCCTGAGCTGGGAGGGACCCACAGAGATCATCCAGTGCAGCCCCTGTCCCTACAGACACCCCAAAAATCCCACCCTGAGCATCCCTGAGAGCTCCTGCAGCTCTGGCAGCCTTGGGGCTGGGACCATTCCCCGGGGAGCCTGGTCACCCCTGGGGGGAAGAACCTTTCCCTGAGCTCCATCCCAAGGCCTGACACAGCTCCAGCCCTTCCTGGGATTCTCACAGACTCACCTGCACCACTCACAGCTGTTTATTGGTAAGAAAAGTCCAAGATTATCCAGATTTTTAGTGTAGCACAACCCCATCAACAAATGGAACTCCTTATTTCTTTCCTATGAACCACCTAAACCTCGACTTCAGACAAGTTTTGCTCCAGTGATGGCAAATCTTAGCTAAGAAACAACATCTGGGTATCTGCTGAGCAGTGAGGATGGTTTCACATCTGGAAGGAGGAATTAAAAGTCACACTCCAGTGCTCTCCATGTCCAAGCTGTAACAAATACATTGGTGCTACTGGTGAAAACAAGCTCAGGTTCTGGGCTTGAATTAATTGTTTCCCATATTTTTAATATGTGCACTGTAGGGGTTTCCCAGGACTGCGATTCAACGGGGGAAATACAATTTCTGAAAACAGAAATATTCTGAAATAGAATCCCAGAATGGTTTGGGTTGGAAGGGACCTCAAAGCCCATCCAGTGCCACCCCTGCCATGGGCAGGGACACCCCCCACTGTCCCAGGTTGCTCCAAGCCCTGTCCAGCCTGTTGGACACTGCCAGGGATCCAGGGGCAGCCACAGCTGCTCTGGGAATTCCATCACAGCCCCTCCCCACCCTCACAGGCAACAATTCCTGCCCAGTATCCCATCCATCCCTGCCCTCTGGCAGTGGGAAGCCGTTCCCTGTGTCCTGTCCCTCCAGGCCCTTGTGAGAAAACAGCGTCTCCAGGAAAAGTCTGGCACAAAAGCATTCCAAAGGTTCCTTTCCAGGACACATCTAAAAGTTTCCATCATCGGCCAAAGCAGAGCCTCTGGTTCCCTGTCCCCTGCAGTCTGTGGCTCTCTCGGAGCTGGTGCCTGCTCCCAGGACAGTCCCAGGTACCTGGGTACAGCTAATCCTCCTCTGGCTGAATTGGGCTCGTTTTGGAACAAGGATCTGCAAACCTTGGTGCTGCTTTTTATAGCTTGTCCTATGGCTTTTATAGCTTGCCCAACGTCAGACAACTCTGGAATGTGTCACTTACTTGAAATTAATTCCAAGAGATCAGTTGAAATCACACCTGTATTTCACCAGCTCTCATTTTTCACTTGCTTAGACTAGACAACCCTTCACTGGCTGAAAGACCAAACAGCCTTTGAGCATTTCAGTGTGAAGAAGAATTGCTGCAGTGTTCCATGGAGAATTGCTGCAGGATTCCAAGGGAATTGCCTGCAGTATTGCATGGGGATTGGCTGCAGTGTTCCATAGGAATTGGCTGCAGTGTTCCATGGGGACTGGCTGCAGTGTTCCCTGGGGACTGGCTGCAGTGTTCCATAGGAATTGGCTGCAGTATTCCATAGGAATTGGCTGCAGTATTCCCTGGGGATTGGCTGCAGTGTTCCATGGGGATTGGCTGCAGTATTCCATAGGAATTGGCTGCAGTGTTCCATGGGGCTGTGGGGCAGCAGCAGCTGTTTCCAGCCAGCACAGCAGGAACTGCCGCCAGCACCGCCCAGGGTGTTGCTGTTTATTTACACAGCACCACTCAGGAGTGCTGTGCTGCCTCACAAAGTGAAGCAGAAGAAGCAACAAACACAAAATGGGGATGTTTGGAGAAGAGATGACTTTGTGTCACATTTTACAGGATCAGTGGAGTCAGGGCTCCAGATCTCCAGAAGATCCCATCATGGGGTGGACTGTGGGATGAACTGAGGGTTTGTACTTTGGGAGGCAGAAGGGGAGGAGGAACAGGAAGAAGAAGAGAAGGAAGAGGAAGAAGAGGAGGAGGTTCTAGGTTGTCCCAGCTCAGCACAGCACAGGGAGCATTGCCCTGACCAGGAACTGGTGTAACTGGGGAGCAACCACCATGAAAATCTGAGCTCTCCTCCTGCACTCCACAGAAAATGGAGCCAGGGAGAAGAGGCCTGGAGAAGGACTTTGGACAAGGGCCTGGAGGGACAGGACAAGGGGGAATGGCTTCAAACTGCCAGAGGGTTGGGTTAGATGGGATATTGGGATGGAATTCTTCCCTGGGAGGGTGGATGGAATTCCCAGAGAAGCTGTGGCTGCCCCTGGATCCCTGGAACTGTCCAAGCACTGAGCTTGGAGCAGCCTGGGACAGTGGGAGGTGTCCCTGCCCATGGCAGGGGGTGGCACTGGATGGGCTTTAAGGACCTTTCCAGCCCAAACCATTCCCTGATTCTGTGATCTCCAGCCACTCCTCAGTCACACGGGGTGGCCCAAAATTAAACTCCCAGCAGTTCTTCAACCACCCCATTGCACATTTCAGCAAACAGAGGGACATCAGCAGTTGCTTCCCCACCATTGCACTGCTCCAGTGAGGAGGGGGATGGAGGAATTTAAGGTTCATAAAGCTGCTGGTGACTGGCACAGATTCCAGGACTAAACAAAACCCCAAATAGGAGATAGAAACTATCTAGGGACAGGCAATTCCCCCTGGAAAGGCAAAGAGAAGGCTGCTGTAGGTGTCCTAGAAACGCAGTTTGAGAATATGGGTTTGAATACTCCACACTCGGATAACGGCAGCGGTGAATTTTTGGTGAGGACAGCAGGAAGATAAACTGTATCCTACAGGAATGGGAGGAGATAAAGGCTTCCAACAGCTCCACACTGCTCCTACAGCTCCCACTGTCCCAAAGAAAGAGAACTGACTGCTGCAGAACTGAAATCAACTGAGCCAGACCGTTTAAGCAGGCAGTGAATTCCTGTGGGCAGCGTTTTTGGCCTGGAGAACCAGTGGGTGGCTTTGTGATAGGCAGCTCACCCCAGTGACCCTTCTGTCTCTGGTCTGGATGGACAGGGGCTCTGAGGACCCCAAAACCCACCTGATCCCACCATCCTCACAACCCACCTCATCCAGCCATTCCCAAAACCCACCTCACTCCACCATCCCCAAAACTCACCTGATCTCACCATCCCCAAATCCCACCTCACCCCACCACGGGCTGGGTCAGTCCAGAGGCTCCTGATGGATCAGGACGACGTGGGGAAGATTTAAACCCTTTTGAACCATAAATTAAGTGAGGGGGAAAAATATCTTCGCCGCTAATTCTGAGACCCCCTCGGAGGAGTTTTGGGGACCCCGCACGGAGCAACCAAAGCTCCCAAATCCCCTCGGGGCGGGGGTGGGGGGGGCTCGGAAGCCGCGGACGGCGGGGAGGATGTGGGGGAGGAAGGCTGCGATGTTTGGGGAGCAACAGCGGTTGCCAGGGGTGACTCGGTCCCCTCCCGGTCCCCTCCCGTTGCCGGGAGACGCGGGGAGCGTTTCCCAAACCAAACATCCCCATCCCGCTCCCGCCTGACGAAATATGTCAGCGGGTATTTTCGGGAGCCCGGGGAAGGCAGGACGGACAAATAACGCCTTTGCCATGGTAACTGCGAGGGGGGGGCCCGCGGGCGCCGCCGAGGCTTTGTTTTGGTTTGGGTTTATTTTATTGAATTGTTATTTCAGAATAAACGGATTAGCGGGCTGGGGGGGGAGAGCTCGTCAAAGCAGATGCTCAGGAGAGAAATCTTTTTTGTTCGGCTGGGGATCTTTAAAAATAATATTAAGGAATTAAGCTTGTTTTTGGAGCTGGGAGGAAACCGCTCATGGTGTTTCTGCACCCCCAAACACACACAAGTCCCTCAGCAAGTTCTCTTTCAACTTCTTTTTTTCCCCCCCACCTATTTGTAGATCCCTTGAAGTTTTCCAGCAGAATTTAGATCCCTTTCAAGCAGGGTTTAGCTCACTTAGAACAGGTTTGCTTTTCTCGGTGTGGCTGTGAATCCAGGCAAAGGCAGCCTGGCTGGGAAATGAGCTTTCGGGAGAGGGGGGTGCGTGTGTGGTGTTGGAGTGTCCTCTGGTTTGATGAAGAGGAGAAATTAATCAAAAGGATGTTTTCTTCTAGTGCCACGAACGTGGAAAGCTAATTTAAATTCTCCGCATCGGTTTTGTTACATTAGAATTTGAGGCAATTAATCATAAGCAAAAGTGTAGAGACACTCGGAGGATTTTAAGGAAATAAAGAACAGAGCAAGGCTTTTGTTGGGCTGGTGGAAACAGCATTGTCCTGGGTGCCGTGGTCTGATCTAGCACATAAAAGTTCTGCTGTGCTTGCTGATCATCACTGAGGCCACAGGCTGCTGTCACAGGCTCCCAGACCCAATAGGAGCAGATCTGGGGCAGAATTTGTCTCTCCAGCTTTTCAACCTCAGCTTCGGCAGAGACATCGCTTCAGTTCACCTTGGCAGGGATCAATAAAAGCTCAGCACTGGTGATTCCCAGCTGTGGGTGCTTTCAGTGCTCCCTTTGGTGTTTCTCCAGGTGCTTTCCTACTGATCACAGAATCACTAAGTTGGGAAAAGAGCTCCAGGATAAAGCCCAACCTTTGATGGAATGCACAGCCCCCCAGGGCGCTGCACAAGCCTGGACTGAGGCATTCACTTCTCTAAGGCACATGTCATAAAAAAAGCTGGAATCACTCATTCACTGGATGAAAAATAAAAGTCACAATCCTGAGCACGTTTTAAATAAAGTCTTCCAAAATTTTGGTTCTTTGTTTAAGGATTTTTTTTCCCCTCAGCTATTGCTGACCCAGCCCCCAAACTACTCCTTGGTCTTTTAGCATTTATTTCTCTCTCAGGGGAACTGCCCTGAAGAATAAACCCAGAAATATTCTGAAGGAGGCAAATAATCATTTGCTGGAGATGTTCAGAGCAACATTCAACAGAGAGCAGCTACTTATGGAAGACAGGCAACAGCAACTTAAAAATGACAGCTGGAAATTAAAAAGTCAGAATTTGAAGACTCTCCCTGGCAAAGGGATAACACAGACAGCACCTGCAGCTCTCTGAGGTGAGCCCAGAGCATTTACACTCATTAATGAAAAAGTCAATCAAACTAAGCTCATTCAACCCTTGCCCATCCCAGCACTGCTTTAAGGCCAACTTCAGCACTGCAGCCTCCAAAACGTGTGAAAATGGTTAAAAGATGCTTTAGCACTGACATTTGGGCAAGTGAAGGACTTCAAAAGAGAATTCTGCTCACAACAGCAGAAGCAGCGAAGGTGGACGTGACCAACTCTGGTCTCACCCAAAGCCCAGCCTGTCAAACCAGCCCAAACTCCCTGTCTGGACCCCCTTGCTCCTCACACCAGAATTCCTGCAGGGATGTCTTTGCTGGCACTGACCCAAGAGCCATCAGCTCCTCTCAGAGTGTAAAAGAGACCAGCTGCCCTCGAAGACCCACTGTATTTATTCCAAACTGAGTCCAAGATGCTTCTCACTTCATTCCTTTCTCCTAAGTGCCCTTTTCCCTGCTTTAATATGCTAAAAATTACTGCTGAGATGAGGAAAACACATTAAAATCGAGAGTTCACACCTCTCAAGTGTGGATGGCAGCGGAGGTTTTAGGATTCCAGTTGCTGGAGTCCTGTAACTCCCACAAGTGCCTGACGAGGAAAAGGGTTTCCAGCTTTCCAACTTTTACTGAAAAAAAAAAAAAAGTCAGGAGAAGAACACGATTTCAGAAAAATCACTATTTAAACTGTCAGCCTTCCTTATTTTTATCTCCTAGTGGGTTTTAACCCAATCTTATACTTTGGAGAATTTCTGGTCTCATGAGGGAAGGAGTTTATTTGCACTCATAAAGCAGCTCAACCCCCCTCCCCTTTTTTTTTTTTCCCCCCCAAAGTTTCTTTCTACTTTTGCTTTTCAGAAGATGAAATGAACTTCTTGCAGGAAGGAGAGCAATGCAAGGAGTGTTAAGTGTGACTGCAGGAGCTATTTCCAGTCTCTACAGCATTTACTGAGCAGGATATTGAAGAGGCCATGAAATGCTAATGATCTCCAGACTGCCAGAGATACCGTCCTAAATAGAAGGAAAAAATCTCTTGGAGAGATTTGATTTTTTTTTTTTTTTGCCTATTCCATCTCCAGAAAAACC
>VZDJ01000162.1:1469622-1573774 GCA_008694505.1 Cyanoderma ruficeps
AAAAAAAAAAAAAAAAAGCCAACGGGCTGCATGGGTCAGATTCCACCCGCAGACCAAGGAACCAGCTTCAAACACATTCACTCAGCCCTTTTTATTCTCTTGCTTGTCTAAGTGGCTGCTAGGCAACCCCAGCAGCATCGCTGCTCATATGCATTAAGTATTAACTATTATTTCATTCCTTCCGCCCTTTCCACAAAAAGGCAGCAACCTCAATTCGTGGCAGATAATTCTTTTCCCAAAAGGGAACGCTGGCTGAAGGAAGCTGGGAATGGAGCTGGGTGGATATTCCCAGTTTAGTTCCAGGATGGGATGCATCCACCACCCTGCACGACCCACCTGGAGCTCTCCTTAAGGGATGAAAAACTCATTTTTAGTACACCAGGAGATGCAGCTGCTCCAAGCCGAGCTCTGGAGGGAATTGCAGTGCTGCCCACACAGGGAGCCAAAAATTCTGGTGTCAGTTTGGGGAAGCAGCAACCACCCCCAGTGCTGCAGGCCTTGTGTCCCTCTGGAGGTGGGAATTCTCCTGTGGGAATAAGCCCCGATTTTGCCAGAGATGGACAGCAGGAAGGATGCTGCTGCCCTGCCCAAGGCAGGATTTGAGACACAATTCAAAGATTTCTGCTCCCCTCCCTCCGAGAGCCAGTTCTGGGAGCAGCACCCCCATCCCTGCCAAACCCGCCATTCCAGCGGCTGTTTTGTCTGAAGAAATAAACATCGAAATTGGGAAGGGACAGAGGAAAGCAGAAGCTGGTGGTGTTTGGAAGTGGCTGGGATACTTCAGCTCTACAAAGAAATTCAGTGATGTGTAGAGCTCCCCTCAGCCTGGTCCCTAACTTTGGTGACACTCCTGTACCATTACCAGGACAATCGTTACAACAGAGGAGGAAGGTGCTGCTCAGGACAACAAAACCTCGGGAAAATTAATTTTTCACCGGCAGGAAGACTCCAAGAATCGGGAGAGGGAAGGCTGCTGACAGGCAGAGCCCTGCACTCTTCCAGCCCAGTGACATTTCTGAGTAATTACAAACCATTATAATGTTAATTTACAGGCCAGTTGTTGTGGAGAAGCGTGATTAGATGTTGTGTAGCGACGATGCAGACTGGAAGGAATGCGAAGAATGCCTCCACTCCGAACTGAAGGGAGCAGCAGCGGGAAGAGCAGAGAGGGGCATCCCACAGACACCTCCAAGAGCCTGGACAGGATCACAGGCACGGGGCAGCAGAAGGTTCAGGGCTCAGACCCTCTTCTGCTGCAGGAGGCTTCAGAGAAGCTGCCAAGCAATGGAAATGTTCACAGAATCCCAGGATGGTTTGGGTTGGAAGGGACCTCAAAGCTCATCCAGTGCCACCCCTGCCATGGCAGGGACACCTCCCACTGTCCCAGGGTATATCCCAGCCCTGTCCAGCCTGGCCTTGGGCACTGCCAGGGATCCAGGGGCAGCCACAGCTGCTCTGGGCACCCTGTGCCAGGGCCTCACCACCCTCCCAGGGAGGAATTTCTCCCCAATATCTTTTGTGTGTGGGGAATATCGTCACCCTCTGTGTGTGGGAGGGACTGGAGATAAGAGGGTCTCACTTGTGTCACTCCTCACATCTTCCAAACAAACAACTGAGTATTTGCCTCAGCTTGGAGCATCCTATTGATTTATGTCACCAGCCCAGTTCCAGAGTCCAGGCCAGTCAGAAAATGTTTGTCTTTCAAATTATGAGAAATTTCTTACTGGGGCTCCACTCCTAACCAGTATCAGTTGAGGATGACAAAACTTTTTAAAAAGGCTTTAAAGGCTGACAAAACCTGTTAAAAAGGTTAAAAAACTGAGACAAATCTCTTCATACACAATATCTGCCCATTTCACAATGAAGAGACGCAAAACTTGTAATTTTAATTTTATTTTTTTTAACACTAATGTCACAGCACATTTGGAACCAGAATGAGGCATAATTTCATTTCTGAAACCTACCCATTAAAAGGGCTGCCAGATTTGATATAAATTTTCCTCTACAAAACAAATTGATTAAATGCAGACTGAACTGGAGTCCCTAAAGCTTTGTCACAGCAAACTTCACGCAGCAGTTTTGTAATTTGCAGGTGGAAACACATCAGAACATTCATTTTCAACCTCATACAAGCACCTCGTTACTCTGCAAAGTAATATTTTTCAGCTATGAATAGTATCTAAATTATTCAGGGGTGGAAAAAACAAATCCATCTCCTCTGGAAAGGAAAGTCACCAGCTGCTGAGAGCAAAGCAACTCTTCTCCTAAGGCCAAATAATCAGCAATGCAAATACCCGTGTGGAGAAGGGCAGCACTGTGAGCAAAGAGAAAGGTTTTCTAGGAATCCTCTTGCAGGGGTTTTGTGCCAGAGCATCATTCAGGCTGGAAAAGACCTCCCAGACCATCGAGTCCACGCTGTGCCTGATCCCCAGCTTGTCCCCAGCCCAGAGCCACATCCAGGTGTGGACACCTCCACGGCTGGGGACTCCAAACCTCCTTGGACAGCCTGGACAATGTTTAATTCCCCTTCTAGTAAAGAAATCCCCCTGATGTCCAGGCTGAAAGGGTGCAGTAGCTCATAAAGGAGCAGAAAAGGCAGAGGGAGAAGGAATCCCCTCAGCATCACCCGAGGTTCTGACACAGCCAGGCCGGCACACCTGGAACTGCTTTTCTCCGTGGATATTTCAAATCCCAGTCTCCTGCTACGCTCTCTTGCTCAGGAAGAGTTGAAATGGGGACAGAGAGGTCTCTCCTGAGCCACTCCATCCCTCAAAGCTGTGCCCTTGAGCTCATCCCACACCACACCCTGCACGGGCTGGGGCCCTGTCAGGAAATCTGCACAGGATTAATTCTCTGAGCACACGGAGGAGATGGCAGTGACGGGGGAGGAACCAGGGCTCTCCTGTGGCTTCACAGCTCTCTCTTGGCCACCCAGATGTTTGCAAATTCCCACAAGGAGCCCAATCCTGCCAGAGCAAGGATTAACTCGTTTTTGTTGTGAGCAAGGCCAGCCTCCCTTCCAGCCACACCCCAGCTGACCTCAAAGAGTTTTGTGCCAAAGCTCAAGAACCAGGGGCAGATCTTTTCTTTCTGGAACACCAAAGGAGGCAGGAGGATGCTGTCCACGCTGTAGCTCCTGGATATCTGTGTCTCCAAGAGCAGGAGCTGAATGTTGCTGGGTTTAAGCACCCCCAGACTTGCCTGAGGCATCGACCCGTTCTGGATTTTGCAAAATCACAGTGCGAGAACACTGAACCAGCAGCAGCAGCAGCTTTTCCCCCTTATTCTGCTGTGAAGAATATTGAAGATCTGTCATCACATGAAGCAGAGGGAGATCAGTCTGAGGCACTGAGAGCCAAGACCCTGCTCTGTGTGGGCTGGGAAGCTTTCAAAGGATTTTTTTTCCATAAGAGACATTGCAGAAAAGGCTTGATCAACTCACCTCAAGCTGACTCTCCTGCCTGAGCTCCCCACTTTCAAAAGGATCAGAGGAATCGGCATTCAGCTCTTCCACTGTACTAGGGATTCACTCTATTTTCCTTTTGAAACTATGAATTGTTTGATTATCACCCCATTATTGCTCTCTTAACTTTCCTTTGTGCCTGAATTGCATAAACCTGTATTTTAAAAGATACAACCTAACACTGATCTGACATTCTGTAAGGTAAATCCCCTCTTGGCAGCATTCTTCCCAAACAGACAAAGAAGGAAAAAGAGTCCTGGAGGAAGGGGAGAGAGGACAGGAGAGAGGAGCACGAAACTCCACTTTATTCTGTTATTGAGGTATTGGGATTGGGGTTTCTACAACATCCACACTCCTCTCTGACTCACAGATCTCTGCTGGGCCATGAGCTGTGGGGATTTATGAGCCAAACGTGTTCCAACAGCTCAAAAGCATTTTAGAATCAGCTTCCAGCAGCTCTGGAGAGCCTCAGACCAGCAGGTAGCCAGGAAAGACCACGGTGCTGCCAATTTTAACAGCGGAATGATTTGTTCTCTTAAAAAAAAACTTAACCTTTCATTGGCTCCTTTATTTACCAAGGAGAGCTTTGGGTGGGGAATAGAGGGGAGAGTCTCTTCTGTGCAGCCAGATGGAATTCCAAGCCCAGTTAGTTCAGGCAGGGAGTTAAAGGGAAGATGTCAAAATATGTTTTCCATTAACGTAACAGCGGAAAACACGAGTGGTTTAAAATACAGTGTACAAACAATTACTGCTCTGCTGCCCAAACCTGTGCCAACAGGAGGGATTTTATCACCACAGTTAGTTTAAACCAACAGCAATAGAGTTGTAAGTCAGAAATTTGGTGTTTTATTCTGAAATATTTGCTTGGGGTGCTACTTGACATCAGACTTCAGTCAAAATAAGCTTTAGCAAGTGATATGTTAAACTATCCCATCTGCCTGTTTCAAAGGCAAAAAGCCAAGTAGATTTTGTTAATCCTGAATTTCCAGTTCAACCTTCCAAACAAGAAGGGACATTTTTTGCTCTTATTCACCACATGGTGCTGAAGTGAATGGGGTTAGTGGTATAGGGCAGAGGAGTCCAGCAATCAGGACATTAACAGCAAATTTTAACAATCAATAGAACATTGAATTTTATTTTTTTTTTTACTGGAGAAGTTTTATTTTCTGCAGATGGAAGGAAGAAAAAAAGAGAGCACCATCACCTTCCCTGCATCTGCACTCAGGTGCTGTGGCAGAAAGCACTCCAGAAGGAATAACTCTCATTGTTCTGCGCTCACAGCTGAGGGGTTTTGCCTCTCACAATCACTTTGTGCCAGAGTGACTCCCCCTCCAGGAGTGACACAAAGGTACAGAGGGAGCCTGGAATGACACAATTCAGGAAATGGACTCAAAGGAGCAACAATGAGGGGTTTGTAGGAGTTCACAAGAGGTGGGGGAGTCTCTGGGAAAGGCAGTGACAGCTGAGGAGGGAGAGAAGGGGAAAGGGGANTCAAATAGTGTTTGCATCCTGGCCCTCCAGTCCCACGAGCCCCTGCACTCGTGTGTGCAAGGGCCAAAGTCGTTTGTGCCTCTGCAGTGGGAAAACAGCCACAGTTGTCCCAAACTCAGAGAATGACATCCCCAGGGGTGACTGACCTCCCAGCCAGGCTTGCAGCACTCAGCATCCTCCAAGGACTCACACAGCTCGCTGTACCCAGCTGAGGCTGGATGGGAGGCAGATTTTAACATTAAAATCTTGTGTTATTACATTATTGGACATTATTATTATAGCCTCTAACCAGTCTGCACATGCTCCTGTTTTGGGGGAAATCATTCTTCCAGGGAACAGGCAGTAGCTCAACTCTTACATTAACTTTCTGATGCAGGAAAAATTAGTAAAATTTTTATAAACCTGAGAAAGAAAAAGGTATAAAATTCACTGCAGAGTGGCCAGAGGCTGTCTGTTGTCACCAACTTCTACTTCACTGCTGTGCTACAATGGTTATAAACCTGAAGTGAAAAGTGGAAATTCATTCGCAAACAATTTACTTTTCCCCAGCAGAATATTGCATGATGTTCTGGCTAATCACATAATTCAACCCTCACACATTCAGAAAGCACTCAGAAATCAGGAGAATGCATTCAAAATGTTCTCTGTGTGGAACAGTACATTGCCCAAACATCACAATATAAATTCAAGCAAGTAGCTGCCAAAATAAAAAGTTAGAACAGAAATTCCTTCATGATTGACTAAGGAGAGACTCGTCACCAAAGTATTAAGTAATTCTCAGGGAAAGTGAATTAGAATTGCAGTGTGTGATGTATTAATTATTTGGTGGCAGATGAAGAAAAAAGCTTGGGTTTTAAGGACACGAGGTTAGAACGCAGCTGGAGGAATTTAACCCGTGATATAAAGTGACTTTTTAAATGTGCAAAGAGGGAAAGCCTGAGTTTCACTGGCTCCTGCAAACAGAGCAATATGGAACAACAGAATATTACTCATCTGCAGATCATCTTTGTTCCAAAATTCCCTTTTTAGAGCATTCTAGCTGTGTGTTTATCTGGATTGTAAAACGGCCTGAAGAGCGATACTGGAGTCACTTCGGCAAGAAATGCCCCAACCGCTCATTCCCCCAAATTTCTCTAATTAAACCATTTCTCCAGGGGTTTGTTGGCTGTTTTCCCTCTCTCAATTTTTTCAGCACCAAAACACAGCTCTGAGCATCATCTCTGCATCTCCACCAGCTCAAGCCCTGCAGGATCCCCACCCCCAGCAAACCAGGGGAGGAAATTTTTAAATAGGAAAATAGGAAAATCCTCTGGGTAGGGGTTTTTCCTGGGGGATCATTTTCAGGGAGCAGAAAGAAGCCAGGAGGTCCCTCCCAACCAAACCATTCTGGGATTCTCTAAGTGCCTCTGCATGAAATATTCCAGGAGGGTGCAGAACAGAAATACAATGACACCATCCCCAAAAAATGTGTGTCTTGTTTTGATCAGTGAGTAAAGCAACAATCACCTGAGGCTTTCAAAGCACTTTCCAAATATAAATCCTTTTGAGTTTACCCATCTTAACTTTCTGGCTTCTAGGGGAGAAAAAAAAAAAAATTATTTCCTACTGGAAAAAGGAAATGAAAGCACAGAGCAAATAAAGCAGGATTTCCCAAACACACTCAGAATTGCCAATGGATGTGGATTGTGGATCAGAAAAACATGGGACTGGCTGGACCAGAGAGTAATTGATACCTCAGAGCACAGGTCTGAGTGTGGGGCCCCTGACACAGGTGAGTCTAAGGTGGCACAGCAGCCCCAGGGAGGATGGAGTCCAGAGGGAAAGAGACGAATCAGAAATGTGGAATAAACACCCCTGGAACTGCACTTGATCACGATTTACTCTTGGAAATACACTCTCTCACGGTGTGTCTGTATATGTATGTGTACAGATATATTTTATACATCGGTGTGTATAAATATCTAGAGAATAACCCAAATCCCACAGACCCTGATACAGTTGCAGCCCCAGGGCCTGAAAACCCAAAGATTTCGAGACAGTCACACCCTCAGATGTTTTGATATGAAAATATCTCCTTTCAGTCCCCAGGAAGGAAGTGATGATTTTGATTTTCACTAAGACAGAGCCTGCGAGGAACCTGTGGAGCTAAAGACAAAGCACATTTCCCCACAGGGCAGCAGCCAGGGACTTCAAAATCCTGAGCATGACAAGGTGGATCATGTTTGTATGACAGATTTCATCCATGGGCAGAAAAGGACAAAGCAGTCCACAGAGGGACTCATTGTGCGATCCATTCCCTGTCTCAGCTGAAATCACAAAATCATGGAATGGTTTGGGTGGGAAGAGAAGGGCAGGGACACCTTCCACTGCCCCAGGCTGCTCCAAGCCCTGTCCAGCCTGGCCTTGGACACTTCCAGGGATCCAGAGGCAGCTGCAGCTGCTCTGGGAAATCTATTCCAGGCCCTCCCCACCCTCCCAGGGAACAATTCCTTCCCAATATCCCACGGGAATCTCCCCTTTTCCAGTGGGAAGCAACACCCCTGTGTCCTGTCCCTCCATCCCGTGTCCCCCGTCCCTCTCCGGCTCTCCCAGAGCCCCTTCAGGCCCCGCAGGGAGCTCGGAGCTCTCCCCGGATCCTTCTCCCGGTGAACATTCCCAGCTCCAGAGCAGAGCGGCTCCAGCCCTGGGAGCATCCCGCTGTCTCCAGCCTCACTCTCCATGGGGTTTTATCCCTAATTAACAGGGTGATTAACTCAAACAGCCCCGGGGTTCCTCACTGAGCCCATCCCAGCAGCCCGGGTGGGTGACGCAGCCGCGCTGGAATGTCCTGGATGGGGATTGCAGAGGAGGCTCCTGTGACGGATGAAACTCGCTGACAGCACAGAATAATTAAATAATTAACCCCCCGTGAGAGGATCTTTGCTCTGCCTCTCCCATGAAACCTCCGAGAGCACTTTGGGGCACAGAGCAGACCCCACCCCATCCAGGGATTATCGGGATCCTTTTGGGGTTCCTGGCGCTGCAACAGCTCAAAATGTCATGTTTTTAAATTAATATTAGATAATGAGACTTAAAGAAGCTATTTCTACTTAAGTGCCTCTACCTCACTTTATAAGTTTTATACTTTATCAGTTTTACAGTCACTTTATAAGAATAAATAATGAACTGACTCCAAATTTCAGTAGCCAGGTATGAACCTCTGGGAACAGAGTTTACTGATTGTTACCAAAAAATTACTGCACTTTTTACCTAAAACCAAGTTGGGATTTTGTGAGGGTTTTTTTGTTTGTTTGTTTTTGTTGTTGTTTTGTTTGTTGGGTTTTTGGGGGGATGTTTTAGGGGTTTTTTGTTTGTTTTGGTTAGAGGTTGTTTTGTCGTTTTTGTTGTTGTTTCTAAGACTTTTTCATTCTGAGCAGCATCTACGCTGGGAGGAATGAAACTGTAGAGAACAGCAGTGGTAAGAATCAAAAAGCACTTTTGCTGCTCCAGTACAATTTGAAACATGAATTATCTGGTTTACAACTCTTCACCTTCCACAATTACCTCTAATGGTGGCAGCACACAAGACAATACTCTGGAATTTAAATAAGTCCATTAATTAGCACAACAAGCAGCAGTTCTGCCCTTCTGAGAGCTTTCTGCCTGCCAGGGAATATTCAGAGCACCACAAATTCACGGAATGGTTCGGGTGGGAAGTGACCGGCTCATCTCCTTCCACCATCCAAGGGTGCTGTGCCAGTCACAGTGTTGGGAGTGATCTTATGGAAACTCCCAGATTTTCCCATAAATACTATTCCAAAAGGGAAAAATGGACCCCAACGGATCTCTAAGCTACACCAGGAGCAGCAACAACTTTGCTTTTGCAAGCTCAGCTCAGGTCAGAGCGGTGCAGGTCAGTGTGACAGAGATGTTTAACGTATGAGGGTGAACTTTGCATTTCTGGTTTGAAGGGAGGTGATTCATATAGAAAAATCTACATTCTGAGTGCAAGCAGCTGTGAGAGCTGGGCAGCCTGCAGGCCAGCCCCAGGCTCTTCGAGGGGCTTGAAGAAATACTCTGTGGAGGATATTTCACCTTCCTGGCAGATGGAAGTCTTCTAACAATGGTACACATCTGTCACATTAAGGAGAATAAATATTTGCTCGGGAGAAGGAAGCTCTGAAAACCAGCCTGGTGACCAGGAGCCATTATTTCTCTTATTATTTGTACCTATTAAAGAAAAATTTCCTCCTATGATCGGTCATTTAAGGTCATGAATATTTGAAAAGATCTGCATTTCATCTCCTTTGGGGTGAAGGGTGGGGGTTTGAACAGCACAAGAAATTGTTTAAATGCAAGGACTGAAGATAAATTAGACAGAACAAGTCCATGAGAACTTATTCCAATCTCCCCCCACATTTCACAGCTCAGAAGTGGATTTTGAGTTGTTTTTTTCGACTGGACCATCCCAGAGAGCCCCAGGAAGGAGGAGAAAAATGTTCTTGCACAGAGCAGTGAGGTGACAGGGCTGACAACAGCACCTCCAGCACACAGAGAGCCTGGACTTATCTCCCAGCCTGCTTCCTCTCACCTTATCACAGGCTCTGCACAACCTCCCTTTACTGCCCAAACAAGAGCCCTGGCTAACAGAAATATGAGACTGTTGGTCAGAAAGGCCCCAGAACTGGCTGAGCTGGCTGGAATATCCAGCTCTGTGCAGAACCCATCCTTGTTTCCCTGCCTTGTTTCCCATGATCGGCACAGAGAAGGGCTGTTGTCCACCTCCCCATACATCTCCAGGTGCCTCCTGCTCCAGCCTGGGCTCACAGAATCCCAGAATATCCCGAGCTGGATCCCATAGGGATCATCAATCCAACCCCTGTCCCTGCACAGACACCCCAACAATCCCACCCTGAGCAGCCCTGAGAGCTCCTGCAGCTCTGGCAGCCTTGGGGCTGGGACCATTCCCTGGGCAGCCTGGGCAGTGCCCCAGCAGCCTCGGGGGGAAGAACCTTTCCCTGAGCTCCATCCCAAGGCCTGACACAGCTCCAGCCCTTCCTGGGCTCCTGTCCCTGTCCCAGAGCAGAGCTCAGCCCCTGCCCCTCCGCCTCCCCTCGGGAGGAGCTGCAGCCCCCGAGGAGCCTCCCCTCAGTCTCCTCTGCTCCAGCTGAACCAGCCAAGTGCCCTCAGGTGATCCTGGGTTATCCCTGCAGGGCTGAGCAGGCTGGAAAGGTTTGGCAGCAGTGAGGGACAGGCTCAGGAAGGACACACTACTCCTCACACTCCCCAGCAAAGCCCTGCTCACCCCTGTGGTGACACTGCTCTGACCTGGGCACTGGGGACACTGGTGAGACCCTGTCCCACTGTGGTCATGAGGTGATGGAGAGAGAAATGCCACTTGCATTTGGAGTTCCTGTGCCTTGGAAAGCCCCTTGTTCATACATCAAGTAAAAGATAATTAATAAATAATCTAATTGTGAAACTGTCCATTAGCAGCCAGTAACTGAAGCCATCCTAGGTGCCACCAGCACTAAGCCAACCCACACATCATCAAGCTGAGCTCAGGATCAGATCTTGGAGAAAGGCAAGAAGGGAACAGAAAAAGATTCCCAGAATGGTTTGGGTTTGAAAGGACCTTAAAGCTCATCCTGTTCTGCCTCCTGCCACCTTCCACCACACCAGGCTGCTCCAAGCCCATCCAGCCTGGAACACTTCCAGGAAGCCACAGCTTCCCTCTGGGCAACCTGTGCCACGGCCTCATCACTCACACAGGGAGCAATTCCTTCCTGATATTTCATCCAAACCTCCTCTCTTTCAGTTTAAAGCCATTCCCTCTCACATGAGCTGATGCTCCACTCCAACGGCACCTAAAAGATGGGGAATCCTGTGTGCAAAAGCATCACCAGATGCTCAGGTCTGTTCCAGAAGACAGTCATCCTTCATAAATAACCCTCACAAATCAGGGGAACACAGGAACTTCCACCAGCATTGCATTGAGGCCATCACTCCATTGCTGTGTAGCACTGCTGGATGTCTCTATGTGAGAATAATAAAAATTCAGTGCTCAGTGCCCTGGTTTCTCCAATCACTGTCTTAGGGGAGAAAAAAATCCTTGCCAAACGTCCCACTGTCCCTGCTCAGCTGCACAAGGGCAGTGCAGGGTTTTACCTGTCAGTGTGAGGCTGCTTTATCTAAAGCCTCCAGGACTCCCAGACACCAGAGGTCAGAAGAACGAGAACAACTGATATAATTCCCTGGGCAGGGTGAATGTTTAATCAGCTGTGTGTTAAGCCAGAAATTCTCCAGAACAGTTCCAGGGTTGTCATGGTGGCAACAGGATCTCAAACTGATACTAAGGAACAGTCTGACAATGACTAACCAGGTGGTGGTTAAGGAAATTGCTAATTCTGCTGAGGTTGTTTGCCTATAATCATTCCACCCCCACCTCTTCCCTTCTCTCCTCTTCCCCTGATGTTTCTTGTCAGTCTTAACTAGTGACACCTCCAGAAGAGGCATCCTCAATTCCGGGCTCCATTCAGCGGGACCCTTTGCCTCGTGCTCACCTCAAAGAACCACCAGCCACGTAATCCCAGACAAATTCCTCAATCACTGGTGGTGCCTCCCTGCACAGACTCAGCATTGGCTTCATCCTCGTGCTTCCAAATGAATGGGGCACTTCCAAAACTCAGCCGTGGAGGCAGAACCATCTCTCTTCATCCTGGGTTTGCTCCTGATGTGTGGAGTGCACAGGGATTCCCTCATCCCCAGCACAGCTGCAAACGGGATGTTTATGAGTTTGGAGCATGGGTTCAGGTCCTGATGGGAAAGGGAAAATGTGCACTCCAAAACTGCTTGGGAGGGAAGTAAATCCAGCCAGGATCCTCTTCTCTAAAAGGGATGGGGGAAATTATAAAATCCCAGAATGGTTTGGGTTGGAAGGGACATTAAAGCTCCTCCCTTTCCACCCCTGCCACAGGCAGGGACACCTTCCACTGTCCCAGGGTGCTCCAAACCCTGTCCAACCTGGCCTTGGGCACTGCCAGGGATGACACAGGCACATCTTCTCTGGAAAACCTGTAGCTCACCCTCCTGAATTTCTTTGATTATCAAACCTAAATTTCCTCTTTCAGTCTCAACCCATTCCATCCCCCTTGTCCTACCCCTCCAGCTCCTGATTCAGAGATGCTGCTCCACTGTCCATCCCCTGAACCTCTGCTTTGTTCCTGCTCATGTTCCACATTTTCTTGCCAGGATGAGACTTGGTAAGGATCAGAGATGCCCTGAAGGAGTCAGAGTCACCCTGCCAGGAGAGACAGGGACGTGTCTCGAGCTGCTCCTGCTCAGAGCCTGCATGCAGGTACCTGCTGCTGTTTGTCCTCACACACGTCCACACATTCTGCACATGAAGCCAAAGAAAAAAAACCCTCACACAGGAAAAAAAAAAAAAAAANNGAAAAAAAAAAAAAAAAAGATTTGTGGAACCTGGATGCTGGGAATCCAGTGAGTGAGTCCACCGGTGAGTAAATCCACCAGTGGATTCTCCCAAATGCAGCATCAGGGAGGAATATCTCTACTGTCAATATAATTATTATTTCTGTCAGCTTCTTGCTGGAGACTCTGAGGATTTATTTCAGATTTGGGACAAGAAAACAAAGCATCTGATTTTTGTTTGGATATTCTTTCTATAAAAGTCATTATTGGCGCAGCGTTCTGTGACCTGTTCCTTTGACTGCAATGTTCAGTCATTAACCTCCTGCAAAGATTCCTCCCACGACACATTTGTACAATGCTGAGACTTCTCTGACATTTATAAAGCTCAGAAAAACAAATTCCTAATAGAAATCCGACTCAGGAAAAAAAGCAAACTTATGAATTGCCTTTAAATGACTTTTCAAATGCCTTCATTTGGGATTTCTACAGCTCTTCACTCCTGTAGAACATCAGGAAATACCCAAGGGAATGACATGAAGTTGTGTCAGGGGGTTGGGATGGATCCCAGGAAAAGATTCTGCTGTGTTTTTATGACCAGATCAAGAAACCAGAACAGTTTCTAAAGTTCTGTTTGGGAAACTTCTCGCTTCTGTTGCAATTTAAAACACACCTTGTAACTTTATTGCTGGGCAGACGCTGCCTAACCTCTGCAGTGACATAAGTGAGCAGGAATACTGTGGGAAGAGGAAGATTCTCTCATTCATTGACATGAAACCACATGTCCAGACATAACTACGTATTGTTTTAACAACTCAGCTGAATTAACAACACTTAAACTTTTCTAGAAATCGCCGTCTTTCATAAAACATCACCCAAAGCTGAAAGTAAGTTTGATTTTTTTCTCCTTCCCCCCCCTACCTGGAAATAATTTGTGTATTAATGTGTCCTGAAATCATTTCCGAATTGCAAACATTGCCATCTCTTTTAACATCACCAAGGGCTGAAAATGGGTTTGTTTTTTCTGCTTTCCCCCAAATAAAAATAATTTGTGTGTTAATATGACCCTGAAATAATTTCCTCTGTACCTTGTGGGTAAGAAAAGGGACTCTAGGAAATGTCCTGTACAAATGGATTCCTCTTTGCTCAGGGAGTCAAGGTTTGTGCTGAAGGAAGGTTTTATCATCTATTTAAGAACTTATGGATAATTAGTCCATAAGCTGCTTGGATTCCTCTTTGCTCAGTAGGTTAAGGAGTCCACGGTTTGTGCTGAAGGAAGGGTTTGTCATCTATTTCTGTATTTATGGAGAATTACTCCCTAAGCTGCTTGGACAGACACGTCCCGACGTGGGAAAGCCGGCACGTTCCCAGACAATAAGCCGGATTTGTGAGTGTTTGAACAAAGGAATAAAGACTTGCCAGTCCAAATAACAAACAAAACAACGCGTCTCAAAGCGCAGATCACGGTGAGAAACCTTCCCCGCGTGTCAAATATCGGCAACCCCGGATCGCGATGGATCCCAACCCCCGAGCCGGGCGAGCCCTGGCACGCCGGGCTCCCGCTGGCCGGGCTCCAGCCCTGCACTGCGCTGGCATTTGTTCCGAGGGAGGCAGGGAAAGGAGGGAGAACTCGGGTTAAATATAACTCGGTAGCCTCCAGCAGCAACTCCGGCGGAGGAGCCGAGCGGGCGGGACCCGCCTGTTGAATCAGCAGCGCGCCCGGGCTCCGCTTTTAGCTCGGCAAGGGCTGAAAGAGAGCGGGGGAAACGGGCTGGAATACGTGAAAGCAGCTCTGTTTACGGGCCTCTATCAGCAGGGAAAACATGTTGTGATTAAACGTGGCAGCTGTCGGTGCTCCGAGGTGTTACAAGCAGGGGACTATTTAAAGACAATGACTGGCGCCGTCTATTCCGCCGCGATGGAGCCGCGCTCGCGGCAGCCCCCAAGTCATTTCGTGGCAGAAAGTGACTTTTAGTGGCAGGGAACACTCTCAGCTGGAGGATTTCCCCCAAAAGCCAGGACAAACAATGTCATCAGAGGCACTGGCCGCTCAGTGACTACAGAATCCCAGAATTGGTTGGGTTGGAAGGGAGCTGAAATCCCACCTTGGTCCACCCAGAGACCTCTTCCACCAGCCCAGGGTGCTCCGATCCCCGTCCAACCTGGCCTTGGACACTTCCAGGGACGGGTCTGATCGTGTTTACACACGCAGAAGGACACAGAAAGTGCATTTCTGATGTACCTTCACATACCTGACACACGATTTAACAGCAGCTCTCTCTAGACCACGCTCAGCCTGATGTCTTGGGATGGGTGACCCCATCCCTCCCTCCCAGCCCGGCTCCCAAGCTGTGCCAAGCCCCTTGATGAAGGAGGGGCCTCCATTTATAGGCCAAAATATACAAATTTATATGGCAATCCTACATATTTATATGGCAATCCTACAAATTCATACAACAATCCTACACATTTATATGGCAAAACTACCAAACACTCAGAGAGGGCAAATCTGATGCTGAAGGAGAAGAATCTGCTGCTGGCCACGGCCCCAGTGAGGCCTCCAGGTCTCAGCCCCTCTCCAGGTGTGCAGATTTCCCACCGGCTCAGAGCCCTCCCCGGGGCACACGGGGGCCCAGGACAGGGACACACTCCAGGGAGAGGAATTCATGAGATGCAAATGGCTCAGCAGGGAGATGCAAAGCAGGGACTGTCTGTGGGAGTCACGGTGGCTGTGAGAGATCCGGCTCTGCCTTTCCTCTGCGGCAGTGGCTGCTCCTATCCCCATCCCCAAGAACACTGGGATCATTCCTGTTTCGCAGGAAACAAGCAGGGACAAAGAAATTCCAGCTGTCAACCCCTCCTGTCTGCGCCTTCAGCCTCCAGGCCAAGATCCTGTTGTTACCTGAGAACCCAGATTCCGACTAAAAAGATGAGCAGTTCCAAACCTCGTGGTTATGGGAACAGCTCTGACAACACCAACCCCAAACAACAAACCCCCAGAGCCTGCCCACAGTTGTATAACCCCAAGGCAAATGCAACACACCTCACTGAATTCCAATACATCTCCCTTCCCTTGGGACAGCAATACTGAGAGGTAAAGACCCAGCTGGATGTGTTGGGGTTTTTTTTCAAATATGATCTAAGATTTTCACCTATCCAGCACCCCACAGGCTGGTCCTACAAAGTCCTACAAGGTCCTGCCTTGGGGGGGGGGTTTGCCTCACCCAATTCCAGCCACCCAGAAATCAAACTGTTCATCCCAAACTCTCTCAGCAGACACAGTCAGACTCAACCCCGTCTTGTACAAGGTAACCCTGAAAGAGCCTCCCAAAATGCCTCCCCTTCTACTAAATGTGCCACTTTAAAATCACACCTGAGACTGAACTGATCCTGAACTGACTGAAGCAAACTCAGACCGAAAAGTGAAACAGCAGAGGCAGAGAGGGAAACCCAGGAGATTAAGCTCAGTATTTAGAGACTGATTTTTTTCTTTTTTCTAAGTCAGACGCTACTCTCTATCCTCAAGTGATTTGTAACCAAGATAGAGTTGAACAGTTTGGGCAGAAGAAGATGAAAAAAGCCTCGTCTAAATGATTCTGAAGCTAAGCCCTCGGTTTAACCTACCAGTTAAAGCCTCAGTTTAAGGACATTCCAAATGCAAAAAGATAAAGTAGATTTAACAATATTTAATAAAATTATTGTTTATTCTGCTCTTTAATTAGTAAATCTCGCCTCTTTCAACAGCAAAGCCAAAATAAAGGCTTCGGAGTGCTATCTAAGTAAAAAGAATGGTAAGATTTAATCAGGCAGCGGGAACTCACGCTTCAAACAGGCACGTCCACAAATCCCACTCTAACAGGAGATGAATCTTGTCTCACAACACACTTTATTCAAAACAAACAGGAGAAACCACGTCAAGAACAGACGGCAGATACTTGTAAATAGGTCTCGCTGCGATTTCCCCTCGTTTCTAAGACCGACACGGAAGCGAGCGCCGGGATCTCCCAGCTCTGGCAAACTCCAGGGATGAGCTGGAGTTGAAACCACCTCCCTCCACCCCCAAAGAGGAGGAGGAGGAGCGCTTGGGGGGGTCGGGGACAGCACGGGGAGAGGTTCGGGGACAGCACGGGGAGGGGGACAGCAGGCAGAGAGAGGGACGGGGACGGCACAGGGAGAGGGAGAGCACGGAGAGGGGCACGGGGACAGTACGGAGCGGTGCCGACTCCGAACCCAGCGGAGCGGCTGCCCTGTGCCCTCTCCCGACCCTGACCGGACACTTTGGGGCTCGCACCCCGCGGAGCCGGGCGGGACCCCCCGGCAGAGCCGCGTTCCCGCCGCTCGCGGAGCCGGGAGCGCGGAGTTCCGGGAAGCCCCGAGCCGGGAACGGCGGTGCCGCGGGGCCCGCGCCCACCCCGCCGGCCGGGCGGTGTCGGTTCCCGTGCCCGGGCGGGGCCGCGCTGCGGGCGGTGCCCCGGGGCAGCGGCACCGGCCCGGGGAGGGGGAGTCCGGGGCGGTTCGGCGGTGCCGCCTCCGCCGCTCCCCCGCTCCCAACTTTTCGGGGGCGGCGCGACCCGCGCCTCCCGCCCCGGCGGGCGGCGGGACCGCGCATCCCGCGCCGGGACAAGCGGGGTCCGCACCGCCGCCAGCCCGCGCCGCGCCGGCTCCGCAAAGGACGCGGAGACCGCACACATCCCCCGCAGCCCCCCCGGCCGCGGTCCCACATCCAGCCCGTCACGGGGCGGCCCCGCTCACCTGCCGTCCCCGCCGGGTGCCGCGGGCTGCGCTGGGCTCCGGCCGCCGGGGCCGCGCGTTGCCGCCGTTGGCAAGTAACAGTCTCCAGGGCTACGGTCACTATGGCGCCGGGCGCCGGGTCTCGAGGCAACTGTTGCTACCCCGGCCCCGCGCGTCACCGCCCGGCCCCGCCCCAAGAGGGCGTGCCCAGCGTATCTCCGCTGTCCATTGGTGCAGCGCCTGTCCGTCCTCTGAGAGGGCGGGACGTCCCGCGGGAGGACCAATAGCCTGGAGGAGGGGGCGTGGCCATCCCTTGGCGCGCCGTTTGGCGCCTCCGCGCGGGGCGGGGCGGGAGCGTGACGCGCGCGCGCGGGGTGAGGAGGGGGGGAAGGGGGAGGGCGAGGGGGCGGGGCCGGCGCGCGCGCCTGGATGATTTCACCTCAATAAATCACCCCCAAAAAATAAAATCAAAAAAAATTTAAAAAATTTGATTTCGCCGCTGTTAAACATTACAAAGTGGCGGGCTGGCGTTTTCTCCCGGCCCCGCTGGGGTCGTTATTTTTTGTTTTGTTTTGTTTTGTTTTTTAAATTAACCCCCTCCACATGACATCAAGCCGTCGTCATGGCGACGGGGCGTGACGTCACCGACAACAACCGGACGGGAGCGGGTGGGGAAAGCGAACTGGGGGGATATCGGTGAATTCCTGCCGGGCCCGGCACACGCCGCTCCCGCCCGCTCTGGACGCGGCTCCGGCGGCGCCCGGAGCTCGGGGGGACGCGGCGGGCGCGGGGAGAAGCGGCGGCAGCGCTGGTGGTCGGTTCTGTGTCACACCGTGACGTAAAATCGTCATCTGCGGACACACGGACCGGGCCCAGTGCTGCGGTTACGACAGAAGGACGTGGAAAAAGTCCAGAGAAAGGCGCGGGGACGCTCCCAGGGCTGGAGACCCTCTGCTCTGGGAGAGCCGGGGATGCTCACCTGGAGAGGAGAGAGATCCACGGAGAGCTCAGAGCCCCTTGCAGGGCCTAAAGGGGCTCCAGGGGAGCTGGAGAGGGACTGGGGACAAGGGATGGAGGGACAGGACACAGGGAATGGCTCCCACTGCCAGAGGGCAGGGCTGGATGGGATATTGGGAAGGAATTGTTGGCTGTGAGGGTGGGCAGGCCCTGGCACAGGGTGCCCAGAGCAGCTGTGGCTGCCCCTGGATCCCTGGCAGGGTCCGAGGCTGGACGGGGCTTCACTCCCACATCCTGCCCTGTTTTATTTTGTCAATGACACCCAGCACAAGCTCTCAGTCGCTCTCATAGTTTTTGAATGCAGGTGCTGCCAAGAAAAGCATTTCTTACGAAGCTTTACGAAATATCTCTGTTTGTGGAGGTTTTATGGGTTTTTTCACCCTACAGTTAAACTCAGCAGAATCACCACCACTTGCTCTGAAAAATCCCCTTCAGGAACTTTCACGATTTCCAGGATCACCTTCCTGACGTGCAACAAAAAGAGCTTTTATGATGTATTTTTTTTCTGCAACGTTTTCTGAGAAGTATGTCCCAGGCTCAGCCAAGGAAGTGTGTGGAATTTGTACCCATGGAGACTCCAATAACACAGCCCGCTCCAAACACCACAGGATTATTACTTTTCTTACCTAATGCTTCGGGAAAGGAGTTACTGGAAAAGGAAGTGACTGAGTGAGGCAATATAAATTGGAGGCACTGGTTAACGTGTGGTCCATCTGCAGATTTGGGGTTGCTGTTCCTGCTTTTGGGAGATTACCACGAGGGTTACACTGGAAAACCTCATGGAGTTGTGTGTCTGACCACCACGGACACACTGAGTGAGCTTTTGAGAAGCTCCTGAGAAAAATAATTTTTATTCTTAATGGGTTGTAGATGCTTAAGCCACTGATACTTAAAAAAGAACAACTTTTAGGTGAACGAAACAAACAGTAAAAGAGAAAATAGAGGTGGAATAGTTTTTAAAATATCACCTGGTACACAAACATCCACCTGTACTCCTGGAAACAGAGACCAGATTAATAGATTTGCCTTAAAAACTCCTGATGTGTTTGAAAATTGTTCTCATTCCTTCCCTCAATCTCTTGTTTTGCAGATGAAGCAATCCTCTGGTTTTCCCGCTGGAAAAGCCCAGAATTTTCCTAAAAAACCCCTCAATAAACAGCTGTTTTTTAATCCTGTGGTCACTTATTCCTGTTTGAGCGCCGTGCATTGGCTTTGGCCACACTGAATTGCACCACGCTGATTTTGAATTATCACTCAAATTTACCAGGAGCTGCATGAAATTCCTCAGTCCTCTTTCCTTTAATATCACCTCCAATGTGGTGTTGCAGCTCTGCTATCACTTTAATTTTCAGGGCACAATTCCCTACAGAACCACGTCCATTCCTCTGGGAAAGGAATGTAAAACACATTTGGATTTGCTCCCCTTTTTCCCAAAGTGTCAATCACTGCGTGAAACCCAAAGCACAGGCGACAACAACATCCCGAAATTCACAGAATCATTCACAGAATCATTCACAGAATCATTCGCAGAATCGCAGAGCCATTAAGGCTGGAAAAGCCCTCAGAGATCATCAAACCCAACCACCAGCCCAGCGCCGCCCAGGCCACCATCAACCCTGTCCCCCCTCAGCCCCACAGCCACCAATTTTTGAGCACCTGATAATGCTTGAAATTTTTTATAATGCTCAGCACAACAGCTTTGGGATCCCTGCAGCCCCCGGGGGTCAGGCAGTTCCCAGGGAATCACCACAGCACTGTTATTTTTAATTTGGGACCTGCCTGCCTCCTCTTGTGCCAAGCTGATCACTGGGATTCATTTTTTCTTTTCTGTTCATGAGCCAGATCTCGCTCCTCTCACGCTGCACCAGGGTCTGGGGGAAGGAGATTCATTTCAAAAAGTTGCTGGGGAAGAAAGAGAAGTTTGGTTTTTCTCTTTTCTCCCAGAGGAGCAGCTTGCTGCAGCTGTCTCTGCTACCCACAGGAGGGCACGTTCCTCAAAGCAAACTGGAATTCAGCTCAAACCCAGTCCCGCCCAAAGCATCTCACTGATTGATCGATTTCACTAAAGGGAGGTTTCGACAGAAAAATAATGTTCTGATGAAAGGGAGATCCTTCGAAATATATTTGCAAAATATTGCAAATTTGGGTGCTGGAAATGAAACCTGAAATGAAACAATTCCTTTAAATTGTTTCCTGCGTGAAAAAATTCCCGGAGTTTTAAAACCAAAAGAAGCAAAAAAACCCTGCCTTTGGGATTTTTGCTTAAAGAAAAGTTTTCTTGTTTTAAATGGGAGAATCCCCAATCCGAAACGGGCACCAAAAACAACTTTCCTACCTGGGAGATTTCTGTGTCAGCTCCCCCCATCCTTGGAGGTGTTTCCCAGCCCTAATGATTCTGGGATTCTCTCCGTGTTGTGTTTCACTGCTGAGTGAGCTCAGTGCAGAACATCTGGAGCCTGAACTGGTGCCTCTGTGTGTCCCCTGTCCCACAGGATCAGCAGCTCCATCCCATGCAGGTTATGAGGATTATCTCATCTGTGGGTTTTCCCCTTGAATATATCAGAGATAAAATTAAACAATCGTTTCATTCACGATCATTTTAATTTGTGGTGCACATAAATAGCTCCTGGTTTTGCAGGCAGAGGGAGTCACTCAAGGGCTGCACTTAGGAATTAAATCTCCATTTCATCTCCATTCCAGCTATTTCCATGGAAATTTCAGTGGGACTGGTGCAAATTGCAGCTTTTCCTTCACGGAGCTGCCACACCCCTTGGCACAGCCCTGGGCGAGCTGCTCCAACCACAGCCCCAGGGCTGTGTTCTCTGCACCACAAACTCCTGACCCTGCTGCTGGTCACACAACAACATTCTCCAGTGCTTTTGGCTGGGCTTGAGAGGAGAAATCTGTTGAGTGTGGCTGTGCCAAGGCCACGCTGGCATTTCCCAGTGGCACTGTACCCTGTCCAGCTCTGCCCACGTGTCTCTCCAGCAGGACAATGAATTCCAGGCTGTTATGGATGCTCTGTCCTGTCCTGGAAGTGGCCCAGAGCATTTTTTTCCTCAGCCTTGCCCAGCCTGGAAGCAAACAGGTGAGTGTTGAAGGTGGGAGAAAGAGGAGAGGATGTTCAACCCTTCCTGAGCTCTTTTTCCTGTCTCCCTTGGGTTGTATCCCAACAATCCCTGGCAAAAGCTTCCCTGCACAGCATGGGATTTGGAAAGGCCACTCTTCTCAACCTCACATTTTCCCTCTAATAAGTTTTTAGCACAGCTAAAACCCCACATGCTCTCTTTCCCCCACCCTGGAAATTTCCTTTTAGGAGATTTAAAGGACCAAGCACTTATCTGCAGTTTTACGTGTTTGGTTTGGCTGCAGCTGCCTGGAAATTCCACAGAAAACACTGGATAAAGTCATGGAAAAACCCCAGTGCTCGTGGGGTTTTGTGTGCCACTCCCTGCAGGGAGCTGCAGCCTCCCGAGCCCGCAGAAGCAGGATGTGTCCTCAGCTTGGATGTAAAGTGCAGTCCCACTGATACGACTGAACCCACGCAGCTCCTGCCAGCACAGCTTCTGCACAGAGGCAACATCTGTGTCACTAAACCCTCCGTGCCTGAGCAGCCCCTGTGCAGGGTTTGAATGGAATTTCTGCACAAAGCACAGGTTTTCTGGTGAGTCAGGGTGAGTGAGGCTCCTCTCACTTCCCACATGACCACAGGTGCCGAAACAGAGTGACCAGGAGGGGAGGGAGTGGGGGACAGGATCAAAGTGAAGCCCTGGGTGATGTGGTGGGAAGGGGGCACAAAACCAACGAAACACACGGCGGTGGCACCTTCAGCACCTGCAAGGCAGCCAAGAAGAGCCTCTGAGGAGAACCTTTTCTGCTGCTCCTCATCACACTGGTGCTCCAGACCGTTCCCCAGCTCCATTCTTTTCCCTGGACACGCTCCAGCCCCTCAATGTCCTTCTAATCGTGAGGGGTCCAAAACAACCCAGGGGTTGAGGTGTGATCCCAGCAGTGCCCAGACAGGGGGACAGTCACTGGTCCTGCTGGCCACTGGCACAAATCAGCTCTTTTTGGCCCCCCGGGCACACTGCTGGACGCTTGGAATCTGAATATTGAGCAAAAAGGTTTGGTTTGTTGACATGGGGAAGATCAACCTTCCTGTGTCTGGGAGCGTCTTAAAGCTCTGTAACTGTTTCACTGCGGTGAGTTTATGTTTAAAAACCACAGAAAATGATTAAGTGGCCCTGTGGATTATTAACATTTTGGCTGAATTGCAGGTGCAGAGGTCTTGCAGCTCGCTCCAGCTCAGACAGCCATCAGCAGAATCTTGTCAGCTTGTGCTGTCCCCCTGCTCCCGCGGTGGCACCTGGCCAGTGTCACCAAGAGCTGGTTTCCATGTCACTGTCTCCGGTTACACCTTCATCCCTTTCCTCTTACAACACAGCTGGGGAGGGCACAGCCCTGCTCTGCCTGGCAAACCTTGTGACACCACTGCCACAAAGTCCCTCGGCTTTGCCATGGGGGAGCATCCCACTGCTCCCAGCCTCCAGCAGCCAGAGGAAAGACACAATTCCATTTTTACGGAAGTTCTGGGGGTGCATTTGGATTTTTTTCTGAGCTGCTGGAAACGACTCTTCTCCATGCAACTTCTGTATCTTGGATTTTTTTTCTGAGCTGCTGGAAACGACTCTTCTCCATGCAACTTCTGTATCCAGCTCATTTTAGAGCAAACGGCTCTCCAGCAAATTCTCCTCCAAAACTGGAATTACCTGCAGGCAAAGATAGCATTGCAGTTTGGGTTTAAGTTTCATGTTCAGAAGATATAGGCATGGCCTCTGAAGTGAGGTGATATCTAACATCAAACTAAATAATTATACAGCCGAGAAATCCTAATTCTCCGCTGCTTTTCAGGCTTTATAAATATGTATTCCACACACTTCGCTTTGCATATTGCATAAACAGCCTTTGCCCGCTCAGTGTTGTTTCAAAATCCATGAGTGTGCAGTTTTTAATGAGTTTAAGAAAAATTAAAAAGGAGTTTATGCCCATGACAGGCCAGGGTAAATAGGTTTTGCCCTGTTTTGTTTATGAGAATTGCAGGAGAGTCATTTAATCACAGAGAGAGGCAGATAAAGGTCAGTTATCAGCTGCTGTGCCCTGGTGATGAGTCCTTGGCTTTGCTGATTTATGACAGTTGGGAGTTGGATATTAATCTAGAGTGTAATTTGGTGGAGATTTTAGCGTGTGTGTGTCTTTTTTGTTCTGTTTGAGTGCTTTGGGGCTGTGGTTTCTTGGGGGTTTTCCAGTATTTCCCACTGTTTGCTGTAGACCCTTTCACATGACCAGAAAAGGTGTTGCAAGTCCTTGATGGGAAAGACACCATGAGCAGTTTAAGTCTGGAAATGACTCAGGTACAAGAACACTCTTCTGCCTCCCTTCCTGCCTGTGACTGTGGTTTCCAGCCTGTTTCCTCATCACAATCATCTTCTCCTCATGGCCAGCTCCAAGTGGAAATTGCTGAAGTATTTTACTGCCCCTTTTATCTTCCAAGTCAATGTCCTGAGGTGCAACAGCTTGGGTTGAGTCACTTGCCACCAGCGACTCTGGACTGGAATTTGGGATTGTTATCAGAGGAGCCCTAGCCCAGAATAGCTCCCAGATCCAGTGCCAGAGCTGGTGACAAAAGTGAAAATTATGTAAACTGTGTTGGGTAATTCAGATGGGCAGACAGGGCATGTTCCCTACGGGGACTGATTCAGCTGAAGAAGAATCTTATTTCCACTCTCTGTGTCCACAGCTGCACGAAGAGATGAGGCTTTGCTTGAGGTAGGAAAGAACCTGCAAACGGAAATTTCACGGGGGTGATGTTCTGTAGGGCACAGGAAAGCTGTGGCTGAGGTGAAGAAGCAGCAGCCAGCCTGTGTCTCACTGGCAAACCTGTGCATCAGAGTTTCTGCCCTCAGTGACGTGGTTTGACATGCACAAATCTGGAATCCTGTGGCCCCAGCCTGCATTTATCCTGGGCCTTGGCTCTTATCCTGATGCTCTTCTCTTGTGAGGAGCAGCTGTGTCCCTGCTGGGATCTCCCCCTGCCTTAGTCATGGGAAATACCTGCAAATGTCAAGGTGAGGCAGAAACGTGAAGGCATCGTGGAATTATTTAAAAGACCCTTAAAATCACCCAAGGCCAAGAATCTAACACTGCCAGCCCCCCACTAAACCATGTCTCTAAGTGCCACATCTCCACATCTCTTAAACCCCTCCAAGAGTGTGTCTACACTTTGGAAAAAGTGACTTTTATCACAGAGTTAAAAAAAAAAAGCAAGAACACAGGAATAGTTTTTTAAAAAGTCACCTAGTACACATAAACATCCACCTTTACTCCTGGAAACTGAGACCAGATTAATAGACTTGCCTTAAAAACTCCTGATGTGTTTGAAGGTTGTTCTCATTCCTTCCCTCAATCTCTTGTTTTACAGATGAAGCAATCCTCTGGTTTTCCCGCTGGAAAAGCCCAGGCCTTTCCTAAAAAACCCTCAATAAACAGCTATTTTTTAATCCTGTGGTCACTTATTCCTGCTTGAGCGCCGTGCATTGGCTTTGGCCACACTGAATTGCACCACCCTGCAAGGCAAAAATCTGTAACAAGAGGTAAAAATCTGTAACATCCCAGCACAGACATCCCAGACACTGCTGTGACTCACCCAAGATCATGAACTGAAGGCTTTGTGTGTGTTCTCGCCACAGATTTAACAGGAACAAAATGGATTCTGTGGAGGTTTTGGTCCTCCTCTCGAGGTCGAGCCCATGTTCTCAGCAGAGCTCGAGGCTGCTGAACCTGCAGCCACCTCTTGTCTCCTGATCTTGTGCCACAAGGAACGACCCAGTCCAGCCAAGGCAGGGTCACCTGGAGCAGGTGACACAGGAAAGTGTCCAGGTGTGTTTGGGATGTCTCCAGAGAAGAAGATTCCACACTCTCCCTGGGGAGCTCTTCCAGTGCTCGGTTCCCCTCAAGGTAAAGAAGTTCTTCCTCATGTTGAGGTCTTTGTCTTGTGTTTTAGTTTGTGCCCATTACTCCTCACCCTGTCACGGGCACCACTGAGCAGTGGCACCATCCTCTGGACACCCCTTGGAGATATTTGTATATTTATAAAGGATTGATGGGATCCTCTCTCAGCCCTCTCTTCTCTGGACTGACCAGGCCCAGCTCCCGCAGTCTCTGCTCATCACAGAGATGCTCCAGACTCTTCATCACCTTTGTGGTTTCTGCTGGGTCCTCTCCAGTAGTTCCTTGTGTTTCTTGAACCATGGAGCCAGAACTGGACCCTGGACACCACTCCAGATGTGCCTCACTAGGACCAAGGGGCAGGATCACTCCTCCCAACCCCCCCAGGGTTCCATTGTCCCTCCTGGGGTTGTAATTCCCTCCCAGGTGTTTCTCTGCAGAGCTGCTCTCCACTGGGTCACCCCCAGCCTATCCATGTCCTGGTTCCTTCATTCCCTGGAGCTGCTGGGGCCACCCTGCTCCCGGTGCCTCAGAAAACTCCTGTGGCTCCACAGGAGTTAATCCTGGCAAACACAGAGCCAGCAAAGGAGCTGTTTGACCAGATGCCCAGTCACTCTGGTGCATTTGCTATTCCAAGCTCAATGACTCCCTGCTTGTTTATAAAGGGCTGTGCTGTGTTATCACCGATCAATAATAACTCCGAGGTATCAGCCCCTCTCCTCCCTGTGCCAGGGGTGCCCCAGGACCACCTGTGCTCATCTCTGCTCTTCTCCACCAGCGTGGTCCCCTTTGGCCCCAGAACCAGCAGGAGCTCAGCAAACACCACAGGATTTACCTTGGGAGTGATGCAACCTCTGTTTGATGGACAAGGACACATAAAAACCAGCTCGCCCGAGGAAATCTGTTGGCTCAGGGAATGGCCAAAAATAGACCTGGTAACTCTTTCCACCAGAGATAACCTTTGGGCTGTGCCCCTGGAGCTCTCCTTGGTTCACTGGCAATTATGTGCCCCTCATCAGCACAGCAGGTCCTGGCTGAGGACCAGGCCAGGCTGGAGTACAAGGGTCAGGAATCTGGATTTTGCGGATCTCACCAACTTCCAGGCTGCTGTTTTGTCTTGCCCTTCAAAATAAATTCGCCATCTGAGTGAGAAAAGAGCCACCTTGGAGGGGCTGCAGAGAGGGGAAGGTGAGGCAGCTGGGGAGAGGTGGGAGCGTTGAGGAGCTGCAGGGGAAGGCTCAGAGTGCAGGAGATGGGAAACAGTCAACACAGCAAGAACTGGAGGTGCCTGGGCCAGGGGACAGCTCAGGGCTCCTGAGGCTGCCTTGGCCCTCCTCTCCTGCTCTGCTGGTTCTATTTTACAGCTGCAATATCCCCAGCACTGCTCAGTCCTCCGGCCCTGCCCCTGCTCCAGCTGCAGCCTGACCATCTGGCAGGAGCTTCCCCAGTTACATATTTCTTAGGTTTGCTCATCAGCTGAGTGGTGTGAACCCTGTGTGAATGGGGAATGTCTCTGGGCAGTGGGAGGAGGCAGAGAAGAATTCACAGGGGGGGGAAAAGAATGGCTTGGAATTCTTGGTCTGCAGCAGGAAAACAGCAGCAATAATTCATTTCACAGATACAGGTGTTTTCCTCACAGGATAAACAAAATCCCGGCCTTCCTGCAGATTTATCAGTCAGGAAAAACTGAGAACAGTTACATGGATCCACCTGATCACAACCCTTAAAAAGAAATTAATAAATAAATCAATATGCACTGTTGATTAATAAATAAATCAGTATGCACTGCTGAACTCCAGCTTAAACAAGCAAGACCCAGGGAGGGCAGGAGATGGTGGAGCTGCCTCCAGACCACAGGTTCTGGTGATGGAGGGCCTGGACATCTCGGCCAGAGCTGCCCAGTGCTTGTGCTGGTGGTGCTGCTTAGCAGGTCCAGCCTGTGCCCTTGGTTTGTGCTGGTCGGAAAACAACAGCACGGGGCTGGTTTGTGCAGGGCTGTGCTCTGCCAGCCCCCACCCTGCTCCTCCCTGGAGTGCAGGGGGCCTCTCACCCCCTGGATCCCTAAATCTAAAAGCCCTCTTCGATTCTTCCCCACAGATTTCTGCTCCAGGTTAGACTGTTTCCCCCCCCCAGCTGTGGTTGGAGCATGTTTTACATCTTGTCCTGTCCAGAATGACCCAAGAGCTTCATGAACCATCTCCTGTTTCATTTGGTCAAAGGGTTGTTGTTGCTCAGGGTGCTCTTTTCCACAGATTCATTAAGGCTGGAAAGGACCTCTAAGGCCAAATCCGACCATCCACCCGTGGTCACCACTAAGCCATGTCCCCCAGTGGCACATCCATGTGTTTTTTTAGCTTTTCCAGGGATTGTGACTCCACCACTGCCCTGCACAGCCTGTTCCAATGATTTACAACCTTTTCCATGAAGAATTTTCTCCGATGTCCAACATAAACCTCCCCTGGTGCAACTTGAGGCCATTTCCTCTTGTCCTATTCAATCTTGCCCTTAACCTTACTTTATTTTAGGGACAAAACAGCTTTCAGAAGGATTTGGGCTATTTTTCTCCCTTCTCTGAAAACTTCTGCTGGGTCAGCCCCCACCACCACAGTACCCTGGGTGCTCCAAAGCTTCAACCTGTTCCAGCACAGCCTGGGACAGTGTTTGGGCTGTGTCCCCGGCCAGGAACAGGCAATTCCCAGTGTTTGGCACAGCCCATCTCCGGTGTTGGGAACAGCCCATTCCCGGTGTTTGGGAATAGCCGAATCCTGGACTCCAGCACAGCCCATCCCCGGTGTTTGACATAGCCGAATCCCGGTGTTGGGAATAGCCAGATCCCAGTGTTGGGAATAGCCAAATCCTGGACTCCAGCACAGTCCATCCCCGGGGTTCGGCACGGCCCATTCCCGGGGTTCGGCACGGCCCATCCCCGGGGCTCGGCACGGCCCATTCCCTGTGTTTGGCACGGCCCATTCCCGGGGTTCGGCACGGCCCATTCCCTGTGTTTGGCACGGTCCATCCCCGGGGTTCGGCACGGCCCATTCCCTGTGTTTGGCACGGCCCATTCCTGGGGTTCGGCACGGCCCATTCCCTGTGTTTGGCACGGTCCATCCCCGGGGTTCGGCACGGCCCATCCCCGGGGTTTGGCACGGCCCATTCCCTGTGTTTGGCACGGCCCATTCCCGGGGTTTGGCACGGCCCATTCCCGGTGTCCCGGACACCGCGCCGGTCATTGACCACGAGTAACCCGGGCAGGGAGGGGGCGCGGCCTGGCCATTATTGACAGCCTCCTCCTCCAATCGCGCGGCGATGCGCCTCTCCCCAGCGCAGGGGGCGTGGCTTCACCTCTGCCCACCGCCTTATGGCCCAATGGGATGTTTGAAAGGTGCAGAGTGGGCGGAGCAAAGCTGTCCTGGTCACGCCCCCAGGCGCGAGCGCTGTAAAAGGCCCCGCCCGGCGGCGCGCGGCAGCTACTGAGGGGCCGCGCGCGCCCGGCGGGCCCGGAGGTAACGCGCGGTCCTAAAGCCCGGCCCGGCCCGGGGCTGAGGGAGGGAGGGGGGGTCCCAGCTCCCCACAGCCCCTCGGGGTGTCCCCAGCGACACCCGGTGTGTGTGGGATGCCTGCCCGCCGCGGGGGTTTCGCCGTGGGGTTCGCCACCCCGCCAGATGCTTCTCGTGGTGTCCCATTTGTGGGGGGGGGTGTCTGCGCAACACGGGGGAAATTCTTGGTGGTTTTGGTTAAATGAACACAGGGTGGGTTGTGGTGGGGAGTTTCCCCCTGCCGCCGGTCAGGACAGGAAGTGGTCTGAGGAGAAGGGATGTCCCTTCCCCTGTGCTGTCCAGGAACCCATCGTGAAGGACCGTGAGGTGTCCTGAGAGCTTGGGATGCTCTGAGATGTCCTGAGAGATGGAAATGTTCTGTGAGGTGATCTGAGAGTTTGGGATGCTCTGAGATGTCCTGAGAAGTGGGAATGCTCTGTGAGGTGACCTGGGAATTTGGGATGCTCCCTGAGGTGACCTGAGAGTTGGGAGTGCTCTGTGAAGTGACCTGGGGGATCAGGGATGCTCCATGCGGTGACCTCAGAGTTTGGGATGCTCCATGAGGTGACCCTAGTTTGGGGATGCTCTGAGTGACCTGAGAGCTTGGGGATGCTCTGAGTGACCCCAGTGCTCGGGACGCTCCTGTGCCAGCCCCGCTGTGCTCCCCGGGGACACGAAGCCGTGTGTGGGAGCCGGCAGGAGCCCGGGTGAGGATCCAGCCCTGTGCTTTCCTGCCCCGCGCTGTGCAGATGTGCGGCGAAGCGGCGCTTTAGGAACGCGGAGCTCGGCGCAGCCTCTGGCTGAGCCCCGCTGCTGGGGAATTCACCTGAAACCTGCCGGTGCCCTGGAGAATCGATGCGCCTGAGATGGAGAGTTGTGCCCTCGTCTGCTGACCAAGGGATGGTCAGTGGGCAGCTTTCTGCGGCCGAATGCTCAGCTCTGAAGGTGCTGCGGTGCAGTCAGGTGCCTGTCTGCAGCGGTGAGAGTCACTCACCATCCTAACAGAGGCTGAAGTTACTTTTCCTCCTGTTTTCTTCCTCTCCAGCTTCAGGAGGGCATGGGGTAACTGCCCAGCGCCTGTGGTCAGTGGTGCGGTCAAGGACAAAACCTTTAGTGCTCAGGAAGCTTTTGTCACTGCCTCTCCTAAAACCAGAGTTTACCTAAGAGGAGGAAAAGTGAGTTGCTCAGCTTTTGTTTCCTCACCTAGTCAGTCTTCGAAGGGAACAAAGGAACAGAAAGGCCCAAGTTTCGGTTTTGACGGTGATGTGGCAATTGCCTGGAGCTGCTCTGGACTGAGCAGAGCGGATGTGGTGCCTTTACTGCTGAAAAGAGACCAGCCACAGAAAGCTGAGTGGGGCCTGATGGAAAATGTCAAGTGGCTGATAAGTGCTCGGTAATTTGAATTTGAACCGGCGTTGTTGCAGCTCTGTGTGTATTTTAGGTAAAGGTGTGTCCAAAGCCGGTTAGAAATGAAAACTCCACTCCTACTCCCTTCAGTGTCACAAGTTTGCACATTCTCAGACCTTTATTCTGGTTTGTCGGTGAAGCCCCGTAGTGGTTCCAATGAAACACCCCATCTCCAGTTCTTCTGGGTCACAGCGAAATGAGTTTTTATTTAAATGGTTTAAGGAGTCAGACAGGCTTAATTAAAAGGGAGGTTTCTTCCCGCAGGATCTTTGTTTGGGAGTGTGTCCTGGATGTTCCCTAACACTATGGTACCTCATGGTGTGCTAATTCCTCAGGGAACAGCGTGGGGTGGGAGCATTTGGTATCCAAAATTTGGTATCCACCATGGCTCTGGTGAACCACGGAATGGTTTGGGTTGGAAAGGACCATCCCCTCCTAACCCTGGAGCATGTGTGTTTGTAACTAAGCATCAGGGAGGGAAGGCCCGAGCTGTAGTGCTGAGCAAAGCCTGGGAGGGTCTGTTTATATTGGGAAATATTTGCTTCTGACCCGAATTTATTGGATAAAATGCATGTCTGGTTTGGGAAGCTGCACAGTCAGATTGCACGTCAGTTCATGGTGTGAGTGTAGCCCGGGCTGTGCACAGTGAGAGCAGAACTCAGGGATGGTCTCCACTGGGAAGAGCTTTTCCTTCTTGGGTGACTGAAGGTGGTGCAGAAAGCCTACCATGGAAATGACACTTAGAGGGATGGAACACCTCTGCTGTGAGGGAAGGATGAGACAATTGGGATTGTTCAGCCTGGAGAAGAGAAGCTTTTGGGTGACCTCACTGTAACCTCTCAGGACCTGAAGGGAGCCTTCGAGAAAATGAGAGACAGAGAGAGAGACTATTTGAAAGGGTCTGGAGTGCCGGAGGGAATGTCTTCCCACTGCCAGAGGGCAGGGTTAGATGGGATACTGGGATGGAATTGATCCCTGGGAGGGTGGGCAGGCCCTGGCACAGGGTGCCCAGAGCAGCTGTGGCTGCCCCTGGATCCCTGGCAGTGCCCAAGGCCAGGCTGGACAGGGCTGGGATATACCCTGGGACAGTGGGAGGTGTCCCTGCCATGGCAGGGGTGGCACTGGGTGGGCTTTAAGGTCCCTTCCAACCCAGCCCATCCTGGGATTCCACAATTCCCTGACAGCAGGCGTGAGAACGCCTCACCCTTTCCCTTGAAACTCTGTCACTGCACTAACACACAGCTGGCAAGAGAAATGCTGTAATTAATTAGTAATTAGTGCAGAGGCCAAAGCTTCCCTCAGGGACACTGGGGTGCCCTGACCCCCTCGCTGTGGGGTTGTGGGAAGGAAAGTGGGAGCAGCATTGCGAAAGGGGGTCAGGAGTGATGGCAGCCGCTGCCCTCTGTCCCTCCTGGGCTCCGTTCAGCTTTTCCTTGAGCCAGAGATGCCGTGGGGACAGCTCGGCGGGGTTTGGGCTCCTCCGGGCCGGGCAGGTCAGAGTGGCTGCTCGGAGCACGGGGCTGCAGACCCGGCACCGTCTCCTCACAGTCGCCATAACCCACCCCGGTGTCCCCGCCCGGGACGGGCGTGTGGCAGCGTCATCTGTGGCTGCAGAGATGGGTTTTTTGCAGACATCCCGCTCTCGCTGCTCATGAATTAAACTATTTCTGGCGTGGTGACTCGCAGGCTGTAGCAGAGCGTGGCGTGAGCAGCAACGTGTCCCTGCGCAGATGAGTAAGCGGAAAGGGGGACGTCCCTGAGCTGTGCCCGGCGTGGCTTTCCCCTCCGGCAGGGGCAGGAGGCTGCAGCGTGCTGGGTCGGATTCACGACATAAAAAAAGATTCTTTCACTTCTCTCCCTCGTGGAGATGAACATGCCCCCCGCATCGCGCGATTTAAATGCGTCTGTCTAATGCAGGTACAAAATAGCAGCCTAAAATCCACTTCTTAGAGAGATCAAGGATAATGAGATTCATCTCCAATCAGCTTGAAATCCCTTGAAACAATTAAAGCTCAGCCTGGCGACTCATAAGCATCAAAGGCTTTTGATAAGTGTGAACTTTAAATAAAACCAGCATTTTAAAAAGAAAACCCACTTCGTTTAGGTGATGAAATCCCCCAAGACAAAGTGCTGAAAGCAGCGTGGGAGCCACCAAAAAAAAAAAAAAATTAAAAAAAAAGCAGCTGCAAACCGCTTATTTTGATGGGAACGGGCTGAATGTGAGGTGTCCCAGGGCTGTGTGTGTCCCTCCCCCAGAGGGAGCCGAAATCCCCGGTGTGCCGAGGCTGGCGGGCAGGCGTGGGGCCGGAGCCTCCTTAAGAGGCGGCGGTGTGGGGTGACGAGCCGCTTCCAATTGCGAGGCGGCAGCACATGACATAAGATGCTCCAGATCTGCCTCCTGGGCGCTAGTTTAAAAATAAAGGATATCGCACGTCGGTGCTGAGCGGCTGCGGAGGGGAGGCTGCGGGACGGGCCATGCACGGTGAGGCTGGAGGGGTCGGGGGGGGGCTGTGAGCTGAGCTTTTGGGACAGCATTTGGGGCAAAGGGAGTGCGGAATTGAAATAGTTTGGCTCGCCGTGCTCTGGGGGAGCTGTGAGCGTCACGTTGGTTCTGCCGGGGGGTTTTGCAATGAGTGGAGCGTGCCCAGTGTCAGAATTTCCTGTGTTTTGTGCAAATGCGGCAGGCTCGGGTTGTGCCACTTCGGGGCTGCCTCGCTGGCGTCAGCGGAGCCGCTTTGCTGTGACGTTTGGCTGTATTTTTATTTTTCAAACCTGTTTTTGCAGGGACAGTGCTGTGTGAGTCACAGGCGAGGATGGCACTTGCAGAACCTGTCTCCTCTGTGAATTACTGCAATTCAGCTCTTCAAGGGACCTGCGAGGTGCCACAGGAAGATGTGCTGCTCAACTCTTCACCCAGGTTTGTCTCATTTAGGATTTTATTTACCCTGTATTCTTGTATTCTACCACGGTCACTTTGATTAATTAAAATGATTTTGGAAGAGCCCTGCCCCTGCAGGGAGCAGCTGATGTGCAGCACCTACAGGGATCTCAAACTCCTGCTGGTAAGAGGCTGCTTAGATTTACAGACTAAAGAGCAGATTAGGGTCTATATCTCACCACAGCATAATGGGATCTAGCTGACTAAAACCTCTTTACCTAAATTTTTTGGGGCTGCATTGAATTACGTGTCATAAGGGGGAGAAAAAGATGACTTGACTGGCTGGGAGGGAAATAGCTGGGGCTTTTCTGCTCATATTACTGGGTCATTTGCATGCTTTGATCATAAAAGCTGGTGGAGAAATGGTGCAGAACTATTGCAACTGAGGATTAATTTGTGCTGAAAAAGGTTCTCAATAATGAGGAAGGAGCACGGAGATGGGAACATCCCGTAATCCCCTTGGGGGAAATAAAGAAATTATTTACTCAGCCCTGGTTGCTGGATTGCAGATTAGTTCAGAGAAGTAGTTCTGCTTTAGGACAGGACATGGGATCAGCCATGTCGGATCTGCCCTGGGCCTTAAACCTCCTCATATGCCCAAAGCAGTCACAGTTGACTGTTCCCTAGAAGTTCAGAATAAACGTAGATTAGAGGGAAGAGATTCCCCCCTTGCCCTGAAATCCACACAGTGCCTGTGCTGGATTGTCTTGTCCCTGCCCTGGTGGAAAGGAAATGAAAGGTGGGACGTGGTGGGAGCCCTGCCTGCCTTAGCTGAGGAGTCTGTGTGGCCCAGAGGAGCTCTCAGCTGTGCAGTGTGACTGTGATGGGCAGAGTCAGGGCTCCTTCTGCTGCCCCTGCAGTGTTGGGGTGATTGTGATGTCAGGGCCCTGCGGGGGGAGCCTGGGGTGGTGCTGCAGGTGCTGCTGTGAGGAAGGGAAACACCAGCCTGGAGAAACAACCCCTGAGTGATGGGCTGAGGCAAAGGGCCCGGTAGGGCAGGGCAGGATGGAAAGTCTGGGGCTGTGCAGTGTGATCTTAAATCAGCTAAAACTCATTCCTCAGTGCTGTGCCCGTGGTCCTGGCAGGGCATTGCCCAGGGCAGGGACCAAAGCAACAGCTGCCTGCCTGGAGGGTGGATTCCCAAACCTCACTGGTCTGGCTTCCAGCTCCTGCTCTCAAGTGGGACATGAGGCTTGATTAGCCCTTACTCTCCTCACCAGGGCTGTGTGTCAGTCCAGCTTGGAGAGGGATGGAGTAGGAACAGTTTTGCAGGCAGGCGAGTGGTGCTTCACCAGCTCCTGCAGGGCTGAAACTGAAAGGACAACTCAGCTGGAGGAGAGTGGCTGAAGCACACGGGGAGGAGCCTGGTTTTGGTTCTTACCAAGCATCTGGTGGGAGCACTGGCTTTAATAGGAATCCCTAAGAACAAGATTTCCTGTTAAATCAATTTCCTGCTCTTTTGCAGGAAATCTCTGTGGGTTTCCCCATGGGGCGACTCCAGAGTGTCCCCAGGGCCTCCCCTGTTGTTGGACTCACATGTTGCAGACAGGAGATGAGTTCCAGATCCAAGTGTCCCTTCCTGCCCCCCTTCTCCTCCTCCTCCCAGCTGCAGACTCTTTGTTTCAGGCACCTGGAGCAGCCTTTAGGAATTAAATGATGGCTGGTTTTGGGATGATATTTATGCATTCTGCTGCAGCTTGTCTGCAATGAAAGCTGCAATTAGGACAACACTCTGGTGTTCAAAAACCAGCACAGAGGGGCCTGTTCCATTGCTGGGGCCATGCAGGGTAGTGAATTAATAAAATCACCTGCAGAACATCAGGAATCACTTTTGACATGCAAGGACTGAGTGACATGAAGGGTGGAGCAAACCTGGCTGTGGCACACAGCCCTCAGTGTTCTCATCCAGGGATGATTCCTTGTGCCTTGCAGCACTGCTGAGCCACACGACAGCGAGCCAGGGGAAGATTCCAAGATGGAGAGACACCAGGTGAACTCACTCAGTCCCAAAGGTGAGTGGATGGAAGTTTGGGGACTGTGGGGTGCCTAAAATTATTATTGCAATGAGAGAGGGGTTTGTCAAACCATGACCATGGAAGAAGCAGCTCAGGTTGCAGGGTGGGTTGTGCACAAGTGTCTGGAACTCAGACTTTAAAGCCCAGCTGTGCTTCAGGGGTTAAACAGGCAATGTCAGGGCCTGGTGCTCATCTACCAGGCACCAGTGTCCTGCTTTCAGTCCTCCTTAAAAGAAAAAAAAAATTAAAAAGCAGAGAATAATATGCAGGAAACTTTCACCCTACCGATACAAGAGCCTTAGGGAGCAGAGCAGGTCAGAGGGGATGTATGTGGGAAATAATTAACAAAATTTGAAAGTGCTCTAGAGGCTTCTAGTCTAAAATGCTGGGGATCCCATGGCCAAATTGCCATGAAGAAAGGGTCAGAAAAGGGGTGTGGGAGGGGGTGTAACAGCATTTGCTTTCATGTGCTTGATACTTGTATTTCTGTTGCTGTTATGGCAGCAGGAACTTTCTAAATTTAAGATGCTGAACACTTTTCTTTCAAAGCAGCCTCCCCTGCTGGCTCCAGTGTGTGGACAACACGTCGTGATGGAGAGGTTAAGCTGAGGATGGAGGAAAAGGGCTTTGGCAGTGAGGCCCCAAAGACTGTGCACCAGCTCCTGCAGGAAAGTGTGGGCAAATACAGCGACTATTACGCCCTTGCATCCAAAAACAACGGCCGGTGGATCAAGCTGACCTACAAGATGTACTATGATGAGTGCTGGAAAGCAGCCAAAAGCTTTCTGAAGGTAAGAGTTTGTTGAATTCTCTTTGTGCATATTCACAGGATACTAAAACCAGCGTGGTTTGGGTTGGAGAGAACCTAAAAGCCCACCCAGTGCCACCCCTGCCATGGCAGGGACACCTCCCACTGTCCCAGGCTGCTCCAAGCCCTGTCCAGCCTGGCCTTGGGCACTGCCAGGGATCCAGGGGCAGCCACAGCTTCTCTGGGCACCCTGTGCCAGGGCCTGCCCACCCTCACAGCCAAGAATATCTTATGTAAATCTCCTTTTAATTTAAAACTTTGTCCCTTTTCCCCCTAATTTCTCCCTTTTCCTATCACTGTGTAAAAAGTCAAGTTTAATGTTCGCTCATGTAAGTGCTGGAATGGTCGCAGTCGAGTCTGTCTTAAACCTGCAAACTCTCTGAGTGCAGATGAATCTTACAGTGACAGGGGAGTACCTGAACATGCTATGGACACCTTGGTATTTAATTTTTTTGACAGTTGCTTCCACATTTGATCCCAAAAAAAAGCACGTAAGGAAACATTTTAAGCGAGGTGTTTGAGGTGTGTGGCAAACATGGACACTGCCCCTCCAGAGGCGTGGGAAGGTTCATCTTTCTAGGAAAAAAACTTAAAGGGATGGTTCCAAACCACTTCAGTGTCTCACGTGGCCCAGCCTTTTGCTTGTGCTGCTGGGATTAGGAGACTTGGGGACAGAAACCAACAGTACCTGCTTTCACTGTTGGGATCAAGTCCTGTTTCTTCATGTTAAGGCCAGCCTGGCTTTACTCCTGTGGTGGGATCTTCCACTCTGGGACAAAACCAGAGTCTGGCTGAGGGAGTTAAAGGCTGGGACTCCAAGAGCTGGAATTTCATAGTGTGACTGCCACTGGAGCTTGTTGCTCTGGCCATTATTGATATCTGACACTCCCAACTTGTACCAAATGTCCCAGGAGGTGTTGTCTGACCTCACCTCTCACCTCCTCATTCCTAGCCCAGGGGGAACTGGTGACTCCCTGGACTGCAGGTTTATGTTCCTGTGGGTGAATTCCAGTGGGAATTCCTCTTTCCAAGGACAGAGCCCAGCAAATCCCTGCTTTCCTTACACTTACAGTGGGACAGTGATGTGAAACTTCCTCTGGTTCCTCCTTGGCTCCTGGGGAGTTTTTCAGTGGGAATTATCCCGTGTAAGAGCACAAACTCTTCCCTCAGTGCTGTGCTCAGCAAAGATCTGCAGATGGACCCTGAGCTTTGCCCAGAGGAGAAGCCAGGCTGCTGTAATGCCATCTCTTGTTTACAGCTGGGGCTGGAGCGTTTCCATGGCGTGGGCATCCTGGGATTTAATTCTGCAGAGTGGTTCATTGCTGACATTGGAGCGATCCTTGCAGGGTAAGACACTCGTTTCTTGCCATGCATTTTGCTTTGGCAGGCAGAGACTGACTGCAGTATTCACATGAGAAGCAGGTTTTGATTAAAACCCCAGTAAAACAAACTAAAAAACCCCCCAAACTCAATTGCTTGTATTTGAGTTTAATAGAGATGGATAGAAGCTGAACTATTTAGTAATGAATTAATGAGACAAAAATTATTTTATTTTTTTTACCCAACTGCTTCTCTGAAAATAAGATAACCAGAGGTTAATTCAAAAGCATTCTTATGGACAGAGTGATTAAAATATGGTGGGAAATGCCAGAGAATCCCATGACTGAATTGTGATATCTGCCTTTTACATGAGATATTTTGGTCCCTTGCACCATTCTTGACATTTCCCACGCCCCAGAAGAGAATCTTTCCTCTTGGAATTAAGCCCTCCCCTCTTTGTTTTCATTTTATGGGATATTCTTCTTAAAGTTTTTTCTCTGAAATGGCCTGAATTTTGCCAGCAACTCTGCCTGTCCTCTAACTCTCTGTTTTGCTTTTCTGTTTTGTTTTGTCCCTTTTCCAGGGGACTTGCTGTTGGGATCTACACTACAAACTCTCCTGAGGCCTGTCATTACGTGGCAGAGAACTGCAGTGCCAACGTTATAGTGGTGGAAAACCATAAACAGCTGCAGAAAATCTTAGAAGTAATTATGTTTTTTTACATGGCTGGGGGTTACAGCAGCCTGTTGACAGATGTGGGAGGGTAAAATGCTGTGGGAGGGCATTACCTGAGGGGAGTGCTGGGTCTGAGAGCAGAAGGAAACTCCTTGGTGTGCTCCCTGCTCCAGCCAGCTGGGCTGGCACTGACACTCTCTCACAAGAGGTTAAGTGGTGCTTTCACTTCTGAAAAGCCTTGGGCTTAAAATAGGAAAAGCCAAAATGAACAACTGGGCATCCTCTAGGTTGTCTGGCACCATCCCAGCTCAAATTGTGACTGTTTCTGGTGAGAAACTGTTTCTCCATTCTTTCAGGAGCACAGATGGGATTCTCTTGGCTTTACGTAAAGTGGCAAATATGAGGAGTGTGCTAAGTGAGGTTACAGAGGCCTGGAAGGGACAAGCAACGTTTTCTCTTCTCACAAATCTCCCTTCTTAACACAGATTGAAGACAGACTACCTCATCTGAAGGGCATTGTCCAGTATGGGGAGGAGATCAAAGAGAAGAGACCAAATCTGTACTCAGTAAGTCCTGGCTGTGTTCAGCTGCTGGCTGCAAATACCCGTGACCTGCTGTGGGGCCTTAAACATCTGGTGGGTGACATCCCTGTCCATGGCAGAGCCTTGGGATGAGATGGTCTTTAAGGTCCCTTCCAACCCAAACCAGCCTGGAGTTCTGTGGCTGTGATAGTCAGTGTTGGCTGTGGTGGGAGGAGGTGTCTGCTGTTGAGCAACCTGGATAATCCATCTCGTAAGGGGCTGTGAGCCTTCTGACCTTTGCCAGACACCCTCAGGCCCCACAGTTACTCCAGGGAGTTGCTACAGAGCAGTGAAGCTGCTGGGGGTGGGTCTGTCTCTGCTTATCCCTGTGTCAGCCAGAAAACACTGCGGGGTGACAGTGCGGATTTACAGCCCCTTCCAGAGGACTGGACAGGGAGAGCAGCTTCCTTCCCTTGGTGTGTAGCAAAGAGTTTCATTTTTCCTGTGGGTGATGCCTTACAAAGGGACTGAGCTCTCGTGTTCTCTGCAGTGGAAGGAGTTCATGGAGCTGGGCAGGGACGTGCCGGACTCGCGGCTCCGCGGGATCGTCGAGTCCCAGAAACCCAACCAGTGCTGCACCCTCATCTACACCTCTGGCACNGGCTCCTGTCCCAGAGCAGAGCTCAGCCCCTGCCCCTCCACCTCCCCTGGGGAGGAGCTGCAGCCCCCGAGGAGCCTCCCCTCAGTCTCTGCTCCAGCTGAAGGAGCCAAGCCCTGCTGTTGGGATCCCAGGTGCTGTAGCTGTGCTGTGCCCTGTGTGCTCTGTCCCTGCCCTGAAGGCCCTGTGGGTTCCTGTTGCAGCTGACGTGGACGGCGGCAGTGGGCGGACAGTCCATCGGGCTGAGCGATGCCCGTGACAGGCAGGAGGAGGTGATCAGTTACCTGCCCCTCAGCCACATCGCTGCACAGATGTGTGACATTTGGGCAGCCATGTCCTTTGGAGTGCAAGTGTACTTTGCCCAACCGGATGCGTTGAAGGTAAAAAATAAGATAATCAACTTACACCCATCCACCTGCTTTGAGCTGGGGTGGGGGCTTGAAAGAGGGTGGTGTCATCTCGTGATCCTGTCAGCTTTCATAAGTGGGTTTCCTTTGCCCGCTGACCAAGTGCCCCTGTTGGTTTGACTGGAGCCTGACCTTCAGCTTTTGACTCGGTCACAAAGTGGGAGAAGCTGACCCAGCACTTCACAGCTGGGAGCTGCTGAGGGCTCACCTGACACCTGGTGCCACATCCAGGAGTGGTTGGGCAACAGCCTTGTGTTTGCTCTGCCCACATTGCACCATAGCCCCAGCTAAACCTCAGTCCTGACTAAAGGATTCTTGTGTCAGCACTGGCACTGAAAGCACTGACCCTTGCTCCCTTCCCACTTCCCGCTGGAATGCCTCAGGGGTTCCCTTCTCTTGGTGGTGCTGCAGAAAACAAACAATTCCTCAAAACTGATGGCAGACTCCCAAGTTTTTGCTAGTGACCAGTACTGGCCTGAAGCCTGCAGTGAATCACTTCTAAAAACTGCATTAAATCCTGCTTCTCTCAGGGCAGCTTGGTGGAGACCCTGCGGGAAGTGAGGCCAACTGCTTTTTTGGGAGTTCCTCGTGTCTGGGAAAAAATGGAAGAGAAGATGAAATCTGTGGGCATGAAAGCCTCAGCGCTCCGAAGGAGAGTGGCATCATGGGCCAAGGAAGTGGGGCTGCAGACCAACCTGAAGAGAATGAATGGGTAATTATGAGCGACATTTCAGGGATGCTGATGAGTTTTAGGAGAACTTTACTGTCAGATCAGGGGTTATATTCCACCCAGGGTTATATCCCATGTGACAGGCCAGTGGCACTTGGACCCAAGGGGGAGCAGCGAGGGCTGGAGGGGGGGAAATAATCCGTTATTTTATTGAATGAACTAAAGTAGGATGAAGAGAAAAGGAGGAGGAGGAGTTCCACTGTTGTAGACATGAAAGAAAGATGAGAGACTCCAAATATTTCAGAAGGCAAAGAGCATAGAAAAAAGGCTTTATTGTCTAATTCTCACTGCCTTTTATCAAGTGTTCCCCTACAGACTTGACATGAGTGGTGAATAGGAATGACACCTCTCTAATGCCTTGGTTAAACTAGAGAAACAGCAAAACACCACCAGGAGAAAGATTGTTTTGAGAAAGGAGAGTTGTTTGCCAAGATTGTTTTGGGAAGAAGCTTTCTTGAGACATTTTTCTTTGGGAAAAAGTCAGCAGCTGCCAGCAGGCTGAAATCTCTCAGACCCAGAAACGTCAGGCCCACAATATCCCACGTGACAGGCCAGTGACACTTGGACCCGGGGGGGAGCAGCAAGGGCTGAAGGGGGGAAACAATCCATTATTTTATTGAATGAACTAAGGTAGGATGAAGAGAAAAGGTGGAAGGGGGAGGAGTTCCACGTGTGCCCCTTTTCCTGGTGCAGGTGCTCCGAGGTGCCGGTGAATTTCCGCCTGGCCCGGCAGTTGGTGTACAGGAAGGTGCGCAAGGCCCTCGGGCTGGAGCGCTGCACCAAGTGCTACACGGGGGCTGCTCCCATCACCAGAGAGACCCTGGAGTTCTTTTTGAGCCTGAACATTCCCGTGCTGGAGCTCTATGGGATGAGTGAGAGCTCTGGGCCTCACACCCTCTCCCTACCTCAGGCCTTCAAGCTCGGCAGGTGAGCCCCTTGCTGGGAGCGGAGGGAGTGCTGCCTTCTGCCTCTGGCACATCCATCTCTGCTGCTGCAGCTCATGCCCAGGGCCTCGCTGCCACTGGGGAGCACGTCACAGGTGAAGAGATCTGCCAAGGGCAGCAGCAGCAGCAGGGATATGTGAATTTACCTTGCCTGGGTCCTGTGGGAGCTGGGGAGGAAGTGACGGGCTGGTGGGATGAGGGAAGAATTGGTGACTCCAACCTACCCTTCACTTCAATGGCAAATGGCTAAAGGGTGCAGGGTGTCTTTGAACGGCTCGTTCAGTCTGCACAGTGAAAGTTTGCTGCTGAGGACATAAATGTGCTCATTCAAAGCTCAGGTGTTAACAATGAGTGCCAAGCAGCAGGTGTGTGAGCACTGTTCTCTGCAATAAAAGCTCTTTCTGCAGCTGCCCTTACACGAGCAGATGCCTTTGAAGCTCTTTGCTGGAGCTGTTGTGCTAAAAAGCTGCTGGGCTTTCTTCAAACCCTTCAGCTTGAGAGGAGCTGCAGTAACCTCTGCTTAAATCCAATTTAAAATAAATGAATCCTTGGCCTGTGCTGTGTTGCAGCTGTGGGAAGGAGCTGGCAGGCTGCCGCACCCTGATCCATAAGCCAGACAGGGATGGCATTGGGGAGATCTGCTTCTCAGGAAGGCACGTCTTCATGGGCTACCTGAACATGGAGGACAAAACCAAAGAGGCCATTGATGAGGATGGCTGGCTGCACTCAGGGGACCTGGGCAAGCATGACAAGGATGGATTCCTCTTCATCACAGGCAGAATTAAAGGTAACACATCCCCAGCTTTATCTTGATGTTGTGCAGCACTATGGAATCACTGAGTTGTTAATGTTGGGAAAGACCTCATGGAGCCCAACTGACCCATGTCCCCAGTTTCCACATCCTTCAAATCTCTCCAGGAATGGTGACTTCTCCCACTGCCCTGGGCAGCCTGTTCCAATGCTGAAGAGGGAAGAAGTTTTTCCCAATATCCATCTTAAACCTCTGGTGCAGGGGAGGCTCTGCTGGTTGTGTGGTTGTGATTTGCACAGAGGAATATAAATCCTTCTCCTCCTGGAGTCCCCACAGGAATGTGGCCGCAGGGTGGGAGGAGAGGGGAGCCAAGGTGTGTTTGCAGAGTAAGAAGCTCTCTGATTTCAGCACCAGTGCAGTTAATCCTTTGTGGGCTTCTTTTACCAGCAGCTCCCTCAGTTTCAGGAGCTTTGCTGGGTGACCTCTAAGGAAAACAGCAGCTTAACAGTGTTGTGCAAGTGCCTTGTGGCAATGTGGCTCTTGGGACAGCAGTTTGAGCAACCCAGACAAAGCCAACTTCACTCAAGCCTTCAGCCCTCAAAAAGAGAGAGGTGCTCATGTGAGGGCTGCTCTAAGGAGCAGGAGCTTGAGAAGGGAGCCCCCTCTGCTCTGCAGCACAGAGGAACCCCCTTTCACTTCCATTTCTGACCATTTGGGTGCCAACTGAGGTGCCTTGGAGGCCCAGGGGTCTGTGCCAAGGGGCTCACCCTGCATTGCCAGGCTGCAAACACCCCTGGAGCACCAAGGCAGCTTTGGCTGGGCCGTGTGTGAACAGCTCCTGCTCCTCCCTCCAGGCCTGCTGGAGTCATGGGATCAGCACTGAGGCTGGAAAAGCCCTTTGGGATCATTGAGTGCAGCACCCACTAAACCACAGCCCCAAGTGCCACATCCCCACATTTCTGAACACTTTTGGGGATGGTCACCCTGTGACTTTCCCAGTCCTGGTGTGCTGCCTTCTCCAGCTCTGCAGACAGGCTCACTGATCAGCAGACACCAAGGAGCAGTGGAGTTGTTTCAGATTGTGGGAAGGGGAGAAGCTCCAAGCATTAATCAGGATTTGATTGTTTTCCAGAGCTCATCATCACTGCAGGAGGTGAGAACATTCCTCCTGTTCCAATCGAGGATGCTGTCAAGAATGCTGTTCCCATCATCAGCAATGCCATGTTGGTTGGAGACAAAGCCAAATTCCTTTCTATGCTCCTGACACTAAAGGTAATGGCAAACAGGATGGGGATCCACCACCTGTGCTGCTGAATCTGATTAATTCCAGGGAGGAAGAGCTACACATTTTTAGTGTCTTGTGGAGACAGGGGCCCAGAGCACAATTGGCTGTAGCTGAGCTGCAAAGAACAGCTGAAAGCACAGAGTTGTCACTTGCTCAGACCATCAGGCCCTGCTGTTGTTCAGGGCAGCTTTTTCTGTGCCACAGAGGGCAGGAAGAAACAGAAGGAAAAGACCCAAAACTGAGGCTGGAAAAGGAAACCCTTCTGCTCTCCTCACCTGTTTCAGTCTCTCTCAGAGCAGTCTGGGAGGTAAAAAGCTGTCAGGGATTTCTTTGTCAGACTCTGGCTTTAAACTCCACCAGGACACATCCGTGGTGGCCTGTGCTGGCTGTCAGGGTGGGAATTGCTCCTCAGTGAGACCAAGGCCAACAGCCTTGGCCTGGGGCAGGAGCCCCGAGCCAGGCCCTGGAGGTGGCCCCGCTGCCCTTGTCAGGGTTGAGTGCTCTGTGTGACTTCCAAGGCTGCTTCCCTGTGTAGGGAAGTAAACTGTGCTCCAGAAAAGGTCTGGAAAAAAAGTGATTAACTTTGGATAGTGCAGGAGGAATTTGGCAGCTGAGCTCTGTGCCCTGCTGGCTGCTGAGCAGGCAGAGATCTGAGGGGGGTTATCTGTGTTTTGTCCCAAGTCTCCACTGGCAGCCAGGGCTGGGTGAGAGCTGAGGTTGGGGTGGGGTGGGAAAGGACCCAGGAACCGTCCCAGGGCTGGGGGTTCCTTGGTGCAGAGGCCTCGGGTGCTCAGCCGTGCTCAGTTCCCTCTGTGGCTTGGCCTGCAGTGCGTTGTGGATGCAGAAACGGGTGAGCCTGGAGATGACCTCAGTCCAGAAGCTCTGGAATTCTGTCAGAAGCTGGGCAGCAAGGCCACCAAGGTCTCAGAAATCATCAGCAGCAAAGACAAGGCCATCTACGCCGCCATCCAGAAAGGGATCTCTGCTGTCAATGAGGGAGCTGTGTCCAATGCCCAGAGAGTCCAGAAGTGGGTCCTGCTGGAGAAGGACTTCTCCCTCTTTGGTGGAGAGCTTGGTGAGTGCTGGGGGTGGTGTCTGGGGTTTGCCCCGTGCCCCTTTCCTGGCTATTGAACACCAAAACAACTCCCAATGCACAGAGCTGCCTTCAGCCTTTCCTCACTGTGGCTTTTCCATGTGGCAGTTTGGGGTGGGATGAACTGGGTTGAATTCCCACTTCTGCCCAGCAGCACCGAGTGGAGCAGCACTTACCCTTGTGCTCTGGTGGCTCTTGCAGAGTTATGGAACATCCTGAGCTGGGAGGGACCCTCAGGGCTCATCAGTGCAGCCCCTGGCCCTGCACAGACACCCCAACAATCCCACCCTGAGCATCCCTGAGAGCTCCTGCAGCTCTGGCAGCCTTGGGGCTGGGACCATTCCCTGGGCAGTGCCCCAGCAGCCTCGGGGCGCTGCTTTGGCTCACAGGGGAAGGGAGGGAGATTCTGTTAAACCCAAAGAGAAATTCAGAACCGGTCCCTGTTCCCGTGTTCTGCCTCTCCCCCGGCCTGGTGGGTGCTCCCCGTGGTTCCCCCCACACTGACCCTGTGCTGGTTCCCCACAGGCCCCACCATGAAGCTGAAGAGGCCGGTGGTGGCTCAGAAATACCGGGACCAAATCGCTCAGTTTTACACGGACATCGAAACCCCCTCGGGGGAGCCCTCGGCCCGGACATAGAGCCCCGCCCCGGGCTGGAACCGTTCCTGAGGACACTCCCAGCTGCCCAGCAAGGCTTCCCTGGATCCTGTGGAAATAAAGAGGCTCAGCCTCCAGGCAGCCCCTTGGCGTCGCTTTGCTGTCCATGTCCTGCCCTGCACTGTGGTGAGCGTGGTCCTGCCCGTGTTCTCCTGTGGCCCCTGCTGAGATATCCCAAATATCTCAACTTTGTATTTTTTATTTACATTTTTATAAGGGCGATACAATGTTTACCTTCAATCCATGTGACATGTTACGTTCTAACCAAAGTTTTCTTTTCCTGAGATGAATGTAAAGCAGGAGCTGCAAATCAGGAGCTGTCCTTTTCCTGCCAAGGGAGAAAGGCAGATTTCATTTTCCAGCAGCGTCCTCACTCCCTGCTGCACGTTTCCCTGCATGCTGATGGCATCCATATCATTTTAAATCTCCTTCCTCACAAACTATTCCTGTCTGAGATGACAAATGCTGAGTGACTACACACAGCAGAGGAGGTGGAACCTCACATGAACTGGGTTTGTCTGTGCAATATTTTAACTTTGTTTTACCTTTTTGGGTTATAATGAAGCCATAAATTGTATTGTTGAAGTTGTATCCGTGGCTGGTATTCTGGGAACTGGTTTACTCCAGGGATTATTTATAAGGCTGTGTACAATGTGTGAAATCTGTTCGTGTCTTACAATCCAGAAATGTTGTAGTGTGTGAAATGGGGAGCTCCAGAGTGGAGGGTGGGTGGGCTCTGTACCTGTGCTGGGGAGAGGAGATGGTGCTGGGAGCCCAGGCTGCTTTTCCTCAGGGTCTGGGATCAAGCAGCCCAGAGCTGGGAAGGTCCTTCATGGTGGATTCACTGACTCTCCCACCTGCAGAACTGGAAGCCCCTGTGCCCAGGAGCTCCTGGTGCTCTGCTGGGCTCATTCCAGGCTGCCAGTGCCAGCAGGGGAAGGATTCCTGTGAACTGGTTCGTTTCAAAGCAGAAATCCTCACCTGAGCAGAGGCAGAGCAGCCCAGCCCTGATTCCCAGGACCATTTCCCATGGAAAGGAGGAGCACTGGGAGCAGCTCAGGGCGGGTATCACAGCAGGGCTGGGCTCAGGGTGGTTAAACTGTCTCTGCTCTGGGTCAGTGAAATGCCACTGCCTGGTGGAAGGGTGGGAATGCACTGCTGGAACTGCAGCTCATCCTGTGCCCGTGTGTGCTGAGCTGCCTGGAGCTGCTGTGCCCAAGCGGCTGCAGAGGAATGTGAAATAAACTCCTCAATTTGTGTCTCTGAACTCTGGCTCATTGCTGGGCTGGGCTGGGCTGGGAGGGCTGAGCTGTGCCTGGGGCCTCCCCAGGGCTGGAGCTGCTCCCTGGGCAGCCAGGGACAGGGGACACTCCCTCAGGGGCAGGGCATGGATGGTGCCACCCTCAGCCTGTGCTGAGCCCTGCCAGGGCTCTGTCCTTGTGCCAAGGCCTGGGAGCACTGGGCAATCCCAGGGGAGGTGCTCCAGGCACAGCCCTGCTTCAAGGGCACCTGAACAGAGCCCTGATGGACTGAGGGACATTGGAGCCACCCCATCCTTAAAACAATTCCCTTTTCCTTGGCTTTTCCCCTCCCAGGCCCCACCGTGTTACCTGTGCCATGAGAGGAGGTTTTGGAAAGTCACAGTGCCACCCCTGGAGAAACAACATCAACTGAAAAACACTCCCAAGTGTTACTTTTCCATCTTACTTTATTTCACTTTTTCTAGAAAATTCCTCCATAGTTCCACAAATTTAACAAAAAGTTTAAAATTCAGGACAAACAATCCTGTAACGTATTACAAACATGAGTTTTTTTGTATTTTTTTTTAATCTTGCAGTTAGTCTTGGCTCAGCTGCATTTCTTCCAGCTGAGTGAAGAACTTTCTCCCGACACAACTTTTAAAATCCTCAGGTGCTGAGGTATTTAATACCTCGGCTCTAGGCAGAAATACAATTAAAAATTCTCTAGAAGTTGAAGTACTTACATTTTTCTTTAGGAGTGCAAACTCATCTTGTCAGTTTTTGATGGCTATTCCGTGCCCCAGGAAAGCAACACCGATTTGGGTCCTTTGAGCACTAATTAACACCTGCCCCAGGTGCACCAGGGCTGCCACAGCATCACCTGGGTGAGCAGGAGGAGCCTCATGCCAGCAGCGCCGGCTCCAGCACATCCCCAAAGGAAAACTGCGGCACCGGAGCCGCTCCGGGCTCTGCTCGCGGCGAGGCCCCTCCCCAAGGGACGCTGAAACTTCTCTCACCATCAAACACGGTCCAAGACCTGACAAAAAAAACCTGCGTCTGGATTGTTGCATCAATTGCTTGGCTCGTTCTGATGCTCCCACCGCACCCCTCGATCCCACGGGTGGCAGAGTCATTGCACTTCCATGGATTCAGCCTGACCTCGGGCAGCCTCGATCCCTCCGTGCCCAAACGCCTCAGCCGGGCTTTGCTGCCAGCCTTCCTCTCCTCTCCTCTCCTCTCTTTTGAAACTTTTTCCATGTCAGTAATCCAAGCCTCAAGGCTTAACACATCGCAGACCAGACCCAGGAAAACGCTCCTGACCCTCCCTGCCCTCGGATCCGCCGGCCAAGGAAGGAGGAGCCGGGTCCTGATCCCACCTCCACCACAATTCCAACTCGGCACCTCGGGCAGCCCTCGGGCTGCCCAGCACCTGCCTGTGCCGGCAGCGCCACCACCAAGGACACGGAAAAGTAACAGAGTCCTGTCCATTTTCCTTGGAAAAACCGTTATGGCTACAAGTCAATTTGGGATTCTTTTTTTTTCTTTTCTTCCTTTTTTTTAACAACGCAAGCTACTACACATCCTCGAGGACCTGAAGCAATGCCCAGAGCAGCACTGCCCCCTCCTTCCTAGAGTACAATAATCCATCCATGCTCTCAAGAGTGACACAAGAACAAACACTTTATCCACAAAAACCTGTACACGGCATGTTCAGAACAGCGTTCAGCCAGCCTAGAGGGAATCTACACAGGGAACTCCAAGGGGACACAAGATGAGGCCCAAATGTGACCATCCTTTGTTTGCAGAGTCACCCCTCCTGTGCTCCCCGACGCTACCACATACCCCAAAAACATCAACTCTGTAGAACAACTAAGTACTTGCAAAAACCTTTTAGTAACAAATCAGCATGTGCACACAATGGAGAGGAACTATTGCTGGGGAACAATCCTACTTCGGGTTTTCAGGGGGATTATAAACAGTCTAAAAAAATCCATGTGTAAAATTCTTCTTATAAAAACCAAACAAAATCCCTATCAATGCTCAGCAGACTCCACCAACAAAGTCACTTCCAGGACAGGACGATGCCACGGCTCTTCTGGCCAGGCTCAGGACCAGCCTCCCACACGTGGCTGGGAGCTGGGGCAGGGGTGCTGACAGGAGCAGGGGCAGGATGGCACTGCCAGCCCCCTGAGGGGCAGCTCTGGAGGCTGTGACACTTTGGGAGTCCTGGGACCGGAGCTGTGGGAGGACTGACCTGGGCAGAGAGGGCAGCAAAGACCTCGGGAGAGCTGAGCCTCAGCCCGGCCACCCCCACTGCTCTGGGGATGGGACAGTGTCACCAAGGCCACCCCAGCACCAGTGTGGGCACAGAGCTGCCTCCCCCTGCCACAGCCCCACCAGGAGCTACAGTACCCACCCCCCAGCTGTGGCCACCAGCCTTCACCGTGGTGTCCTGCTGCCACCTCCTCCTCTGCCCCTGCCCTCCACCCCCTCTGGCCTTTCCATGCAGCCCTGGCATCGTCCAGCAAGAAAGAAAACAGCTGAGATCACTGGCGTGACAGGGTTTGCACCTGGCATGAGCTTGAACTTCCATATATATATATATACACACACACATATATATATATATATGTACACACACACACGACACATGAAAGGTGGTACAAGGACAAAATTAATGGGAATCGGGTCAACATGACCCAACTCAAACAAGCTTATCATCATATTGCCACTTCAGTTGATTAGTTGCAACATTTCCATGATAAAGAAAGGGGGAACCCAAAACAAGGGACAGCAAACCTGGAGCGGTGCAACCCTCCCAGAGCAGAGGGGCTCCCCAGCACCGCTGCCCCACACCGCCCGTGCCCCACGGACACTTGGCAGAAGCCTCCCACAGCCCTCGGAAAAACGGCAATTCCCGGGCAAATACGGAACGGAGGGACCAGGAGTGGACAACACTTGGAGGTCAGTCCTAGTTTAACTAGAAATCCAGGGAAGGGGCTGCATTAGTGTTTCTGTTTCCTGCCTTTTCCTGCACGGGCAGCGGGGCGGGAGAGGGAGGAGGGAACAAACCCAACTCCACTTTGTGTTTCGCATCAGCGTCTCCCGGGCGTGTCCAAAGATTTAAGTTCTCCCTTGTTTTGGTTTTCCCAAGGTACAGCCACTACTATAGGGGCCACTGTAAGGAGATTCCTCTTTGAGAACACAGAACAAAACCAATCATGTGTTTTGGCAAAGTTATCAAACACTGACAAATGGAAAGACGACGGGTGAGCCCCTTCTGGAGCACGGGATGCCTGGAGGTTGCTGTCCAGCTTCCTTACACTACGAATTGTCCACAAGAGGCATTGAACAAACGAGTCAAATCTTATTAAGCGCCTTCCCCTGCCAGAGCCATAAAAAAACAACAGAAAAACACACCCTTAAGATCATAAGACCCAACTAGGCCCTTCTTATACATACAGTACATACATATATATAATATATATATATAAAATATACAGCTTACAGTTTTGGAGTCCTATTACAGTTAAAGCAGACTGAAAGGAGTGGGACTTTGTTTAGGAGCTCAGATCAACAAACAAGACATCTCCAAACCCCAGCAGGAGACAGCAGGTTCCAGAGGCCTCCTCACCGAGCACAGTGTCCCTGCAGGGGGCTGAGGGTCCTGTCCCCACCGGGAGCCAGGTCACTGAACCGGTGTGTGATCCCAGCTGGAATGCAGCTGGAATCCATCCCCCTCCTGCAGACCAGCAGGACCCCGGGGAGCCTCCTGTGTCCCCAGTGTCCCGGCCAGCTCTGCCAAAGCCGCTGTCACCCACACGGCGCGGGGCAGGGCGGGAGGGCTCTGCCTCCGGAGCTCTCCACAGGCTGGTCCCGAGCTCCACGGGAAGGGAACAGCATCCACGCTTCTTCCGAGCTCAGAGATGCCTGGGAAATGTGCTCTTGAGACACAGTCGCTCGAAGGGAAACCGAAAAGGTCGCGCTGTGCAGCCTAAGTGCAGCACGCCTGCCCTGCTCGGGGCCTGGCCCCTGAAGCCGGGGGGACAGACTCAGCAAGGCGGGCGCTGGTTTGAAGCCTACAAGAAAAGTGCAGCTGGCTGAGCATTCCTAGAGCATGGCTGTTCTCTAAGGCAGTGCTTCTTCGGGTGAGGCAGGAGGATAAGAAGGCCTAGTTCCGTGGGGTGGTTTCCTGGTACCAATGGAGGGGATCTGTGGTTGAAGAGCAGAGCCAGCTTCCCAGGCCCAGCGTCATGTGGCCACGGCCTCCAGGTAGCTCTGCAGCTTGCGGACGGTCGTCTCATCCAGGGAGAAGAGGTCAAAGTCAAAGGTTGTGTTGGTGACGTTGAAATGCCCGGTTTCCTCAATGAGATTCACGATCTGGAGACAGGGAGATGGATGGAAGTACAGCAGAGGGCAGCAGAGCCCATCCAGGCTTTCCCACCCCTTGGAGGGGCTCGCAACAGGAAGGGAATCCTCTCCCCAAAAAGGCAAACCAGCTCCTCCTGCCTGCCTGGCTCAGTCTGGAGAGTGGTGTGGACACATTTCCTTTTAACCATAAAATCCCAGAATATCCTGAGCTGGGAGGGACCCACAGGGATCATCAGCCCAGCCCCTGTCCCTGCACAGACACCCCAACAATCCCACCCTGAGCATCCCTGAGAGCTCCTGCAGCTCTGGCAGCCTTGGGGCTGGGACCATTCCCTGGGCAGCCTGGGCAGTGCCCCAGCAGCCTCGGGGGGAAGAACCTTTCCCTGAGCTCCATCCCAAGGCCTGACACAGCTCCAGCCCTTTCTGGGCTCCTGTCCCTGTCCCAGAGCAGAGCTCAGCCCCTGCCCCTCCGCCTCCCCTCAGGAGGAAGCTGCCAGTCAGACCAGGAGATCCCAGCCTTGGGATTGCTAGCAGGATGGCAGAGGGAAGATGCCCACACCACGCTCCTGTACCATTTCCAACAAAAACATTGCATGCACAGCTGATTTTATTTTTTTTCTCCGTATTTCTGCTTTCAAAGCCAAGCAGAAGCTGTGTGGAAGGGTCTGGCTGAGCCCCTGGACACCCAGACCCCAGGGCCAGCAGGGACAAGGCTGGGCCAGACCCCAGGGCCAGCAGGGACAGGGCTGTAGCAGAGCCCAGGCTGTGGCAGAGCCCAGGGCCAGCAGGGACAAGGCTGTAGCAGGGACAGGGCTGTGGCAGAGCCCAGGGCCAGCAGGGACAAGGGACAGGGCTGTACCTGCTGGAGCACGTTGCGCTCCCGTAGTGCCATGAGCCGCCTGTGGAGCTCCACCAGCTCATCCGTGTAGGCCTGGAACACAAACAGGGACACGTGGAGGGTCTGAAGGCTGCCAAAGGGACTGCCCCAGAGGGGATCAGAAGAACTTGAGGCCCTTTCAGACATTCCCAGTTTTTCCCTACTTTTTTTACTGCCTCCTTACTTCCCAAGTACTGGGGGACCAAGGACTTCCCTCAAATACAAGTGCTCTGAAGGCCATTTTTTTTAATTTAATGACACTCACACCTGTAACCAGCTACAAGAACTGGGCAGAACCTTTAAGGACCTCAGTGAGGTGAAGCTCACCTTGGCAACCCTCAGTGTGAGCTCCTCATCAGTAGGTTCTCCTAACTGATTCCAAATTATCTGAAAACATCATGTGCATCAGTGACCAAAACCCCAGCAATCTGCTGAGCAATGAAGTGCATTTAGGTAAAGAAAAATTCTTGGAGTCCACTGTATTCCCAGCTAGTTTTACCTAAACCACAACAGGAAATGAAGGATTGTTCACAGGCTCAAAATGTTCATTGTTCTTAGTGTAGAGTGGTTTGTTTTTTCCTTAATTTTAGTGGTTTTCTTAATTTTAGGTTTTTTTTAGACAGCCAACAACAGTCTGTATCAACAGAACTGATTCACAGGATCAGTGAATCACAGGATGGACACTGCTCTGCCCTCCTTGGAGGCAAGCAAGGAGGGAATTTCATTGAGCAAACAAAAATTCCAACTAAACTTGCAAAGCAGAGCATCAAATAATCTTCAATTTATAAGACCAAAGCCAGATTAAACTGCCTTTTAATGAAGTGACCAGGCCATTGGTTCAGACAAAGGGCAAACAAATACAACAATTTCAACATTTTGCCTATGAACACCACCTGGGGCTGCAGCTATTTAATGTACACAATTTCTGCAGTGTCACTCTCCCAAGTCTGTCCTTTCAACATCTGGTTTTTGTTAAACTCAAGCTTTTCTCCTGCTGAGACAGAACAATGCACAGGCTGGGCTGATTCAGGTGGCTTTGTGCACAGTGAGGCTCAACTGTTCTGTGAGGCTCAGCTCCCCAGTCACAGAATCATGGAATGGTTTGGGTTGGGAGGATCTTAAAGCCCATCCAGCCCTACCCCTGACATGGGCAGGGACACCCCCCACTGTCCCAGGCTGCCCCAAGCCCTGTCCAGCCTGGCCTTGGGCACTGCCAGGGATCCAGGGGCAGCCACAGCTGCTCTGGGCACCCTGTGCCAGGGCCTGCCCACCCTCACAGGAAACAATTCCTGCCCAATATCCCACCCAGCCCTGCCCTCTGGCAGTGCAATGCCATTCCCTGTGTCCTGGCACTCCAGGCCCTCATGAAAGATGCCTCTCCACAGGACACACCTTGTCATATGTTCCCTTCTTCAGGATCTTCTCTGGCTTGTTACAAGACTCTGGGCTTTTCCTTCCAGATGCCTGAGGGGAAAAGAAACCAACAACAGGACCAAAATTAGCTCAGGAAACACGGGGGTGTCACAGCAGCTGGAAAGGGAAGAATCACCTGTCTGCTGAGGACAAGAATAGGGAAAATTTGGTGCAAGTGGGAATTTCCAAGGCAGGGAGCAGGGCAGGTGGGAAGCAGAGCTGTGGAAGGTGGGATTTCATACCTTGTTGTTTGCTGGGGGCAGCTTCTGCCCAGGAGGCGGCTCCCGGCTGGGTGGGCACGAGTCGGCGCTGTTGTCACTGTCACTGTCACTGAGGCTCAGTCTGAAAAACCACCAGCAGAGAATGAGCATCACCAGGCAGCAGCAAACTGCCAGCTGAGCCACACAGAGCCGAGTGAAACTCTCATCTTTATCACAGGCTACTGCACTGACTGGGAGAATGGGCTGCTGCAGATTCCAAGGATCCCTTTGTTCCCAGCTGATGTCACCCTGCATTCCCAGAGCAGGGAGCTTTAGGTGACACATTACAGGGAGCAGGCAGTTCAACTCTGGCACACACCAATCCCCTAGAACAACTAAGCACCACTTCCTTTCACAAGCTGCAACTCCAGGAATTCCTCCCAGTGTTACAAAGTATCTGCATGAGAGGCTCACTGACACCTCCACAGGCAAAAAATGCATTTAGTGTTGCTGCTGGTGTAACCTCTAAGATTTCCTGTTTGTTCTCATTCTCCTTTGACTGTACAGATATGGCAGGTATGCTACAACTATACTGCTTATCCCCTAAAGGTCTACAAAAATACCCTTAAAGTCTCTCCATTCTTGTTTTCTTGATGCTGAAAGGTGCAATAATGGGTATTTGTTTGTTTGCTTTGGTAACCACCAGCAGCATTTCCAATGTGCAGCTGCTCTCTGGGCCAAGCATTCAGGTTCAAGTATTCTCTGAGAGCCCAGGTTTGGGCTGTAACAGCATTTCCTGAGTGAAGAAGGATGAAGTTCAACTCTTTCCAGCCCCTAGAGCAGGAAACAGCTGCCACTGAGTCCAGAGGAGTGGAGCAGCCAACACAGGGCGGGCAGAGAGTGATTCCTGAGTCCTGTCAGTCCAGGCAGCCAGAGCAGCACACTCTGCCTGTCCCCCACACGTCCCTAATCTCTCCAGATCAAAGGTGTCACACTCCAGCAGCTCTGCAGAGATCTGAGGGTCACAACTGGGTGACTGTTTGAAGGGGCTCGGTCACTGACACCTCCCAGTGCCTTCCCCTCGTTGTGCTCTTCAGCCAACCCTGCTGTCACCAGCTCTGTGTCCCCACACATCTGCCCTTCCTCCCCTCCCACACAGAGCCCTGTGATTCCTCCCTCCAAAAGGAGAACACCCTAAAATCCCAAGTGCAGAGGGCGCAGAGCCACCCAAAGAGCTCAGCTCTGGGTTTGTTACCACCTGGAATCCCGGCTGACGGGGTTTGCTTTGACTGCTGCCTCCTCCCCCGAGGAGCTGTCGTCATCATCCGACTCCTCCGACTGCAGATCCTCCACCATGGAGCGCAGGGGGCCTGGGGCACGTGGAACAGGGAATTCAGCACCAGCACAGAGCCAGCACAGCTCCTCCCAGCCCCAGCACCTAAACTGACACACACCCTGACTGCCACGGGACTGGGAAAGGACACCCTGCCCCAGGCCGCAGCTAAAGCACAGCTGACAAACTTTACAGCTCCCTCCCCTCCCAAACCCTCCCCCTCCCTTCCCAAATGAGAACAAAAGGACACATTTTTCATGTGTGTGGAGTTGATTTAAATGTCACTGGAGACAGGAGCAGCGCAGCATTTGCTGCTCTTGGAACATTTACTGGTGCCAGTTTCCCTCTCTGGGTTATCAGTGGAGGGATCTGAGGAAGGAGCTGTTACACACTGGCAAAGTGATGAATGGCACGTTTTTAATAAAACATAGATAAGATTGGAGGAGAACTGTTCTGGTGATTCTACAGATCAGGCAGCAGCAACACATTTATAAACTCAGGCAGAAACCAAAGCCAAAAGGGAAAGAACCAAATCCAGAGGGATTCCCTACTCATAAATTAGCTGCCAAGAGAAGAAAAATACTTGTTCATGATGTTATAACATTATTGCCTTTTCTTGCTGAAGCATCACAGCTCCAACACATGGCTGCATGCAAGAGACTATTATTATAGTGCTGGAAAAGCAGATTTAATTCTCTTGAGCCTTTTAAGGTTACACAAGGAAGGTTCTAACAAACTATTTCTTGCAACACACCTTGACTGTGGTTCTGAGATGGCTCGAAATCAGAGTCAGAGCTGGAGTCGGAGCTGGAGCTGGAGTTGGAAGGGCTGGACTGGACAGACTTAACCCCCCATAGAAGGGAAACAAAAGAAAAAGAATCTTAATCTTTCTAATCCAGAAAACCAGAGCTCAAAGCACTGTGAGGCAGCAGCATCTGAGCACTCTACAGCACCACCCATCACTGAATGCAGTTCTTGGGGTCACAGAAAAAAACAAAATGTGAAGTGAATAAAAAGATTTATGGAATTCTGGCAGGATATAGCTCAGCACTCCTGGGAGCAACATCAAGGACTCCCATCAAACCCCTGCACACCATGAGGTTCAAACCCCAAAAATGATGACATGGAGCATCTGTAAACACTTAAATGAAAACCCTTACTTTGAAGTGTGACAGATGACCAGCACAGAACCCCAAACTACTCAAACCCTCTTAAAAAGTGTATTTATTGTACCCACCAAGGTTCCCTTGAACCTCAGACTGATCACTCACCATGGAATTACAGAATCATGGAATGGTTTGGGTTGGAAGGGACCCTGAAGATGATTTAACCCAAACCACTGTCCCAGGCTGCTCCAAGCCCTGTCCAGCCTGGCTTGGGCACTGCCAGGGATCCAGGGGCAGCCACAGCTGCTCTGGGCACCCTGTGCCAGGGCCTGCCCACCCTCCCAGGGAACAATTCCTGCCCAGTATCCCATCCATCCCCGCCCTCTGGCAGTGCAATGCCATTCCCTGTGTCCTGTCCCTCCATCCCTTATAAACAGTTTCTCTTTCCTGCAGGCTCCTTCAGGCACTGGAGGCCACAATGAAATCACCCCAACACTTCTCCAATGAACAATCCCACTTCTCTGCCCCTTTCCTCACAGACATGGAGATGTCTATCCCAACCAGCTCACTTGACTCCAAAATTAATTCTAAATTATTATTATTATATCCTAAACCTGGTTGTTTCTACACGAGTTTGAGTGATCCACTGTACTGGCTCCACTTAACTGAAAACACAACAGACACCAGGTCAACCCTTGTGAGCCAGCTCTGTCAGCACTGGGCAGAAACGGCAGGAGTACCCTGTGCAGTGAGAGTGAGTGAAGAGTAAATGAACTACTGGCAACAGCAGCGTCCAGGAGGGAATTTTGGGCGAGACTGGGAAATTTTAATCGTAAATCCGATACTGAGCAGGAGTCACCTGCAATAGCCTTGGGAACCGCCAGAGGGAAGAAGAGGCCACACAACTCCCTCTGCCCTGAAAAGATCCTCAAATCCCCTTTAAAATGTTTTTTTTGTACCCAGTTGGGTTCTAGTTTAAAGATACTGTAATATCTTGCTTTTTTAAAAGTAATTCCCAAGAAATCAGCATTTCAGTTTCACTGTTTCGTTTCTAGGAGTTCACTTAGTCCTACTGCTGCCAAATCCTGATGCTGGGAGAATCACAAATACCCATTGATAAATAATTTGACACAGGAAGGGTTAATACTACAAAAACCTTGAGACAGGCACAAAGAGGCACACTGGCAGCTTCAGCAATTGATAAGTGAAAGTGGGAGCAGAATTTTTCCCTCCAAGATCATCTTTCTTTATAATTCCTCACGGAATTCCTCCTGTCTGTGCCCAATGCCCAGCCCAGAGCACTGAGTGCCACGTCCAGGCCTTTCTTGGACACCTCCAGGGATGGGGACTCCAAACCTCCCTGGGCAGCCCCTTTTGATCCCTAAGCACCCTTTTCATGCAGGAATTCTTCCAACCTGAGCCTCCCCTGGCCCAGCCTGAGGCTGTTCCCTCTCCTGTCCCTGTTCCCTGGGAGCAGAGCCTGACCCCCCCTGGCTGTCCCCTCCTGTCAGGGAGTTGTGCAGAGCCACAAGGTCCCTCCTGAGGCTTCTTTTCTCCAGGCTGAGCCCCTTTCCCAGCTCCCTCAGCCTCTCCTGGTGCTCCAGACCCTTCTCCAGCTCCATTCCCTTCCCTGGACACGCTCCAGCCCCTCAATGTAATTCTTGTCCTGAGGAGCCCAGAGCTGGACACAGCACTGAGGTGTGGCCTCAGCAGTGCCCAGCACAGAGGGACAATCCCTGTCCTGGTCCTGCTGGCCACGCCATCACCTAAGTACTGGCAAGAATTCCATTATTTCACTGGAAGAAGTGGGAAAATGTGTCAAAAATGGTATTACAAGCCTTGGGGAGGGTTCAGGAGCAAAGGAGAATAATGTAACAATTCCAGTATCAGGTCTATCAGCACATTGCAGGAGCCCTGGCTGTTCAGGGGAAATTCCAACGTGGAAGTGAAGAGCAGAGAGAACAGATTGTCCAGTCCAGGCCAGGCTGGATGGGGCTTGGAGCACCCTGGGATAGAGGAAGGTTCCCCTGCCCGTGGCAGGGGATGGAACTGAGTGATATTTAAGGTCCCTTCCAACCCAAACCATTCTGGGATTTTATGAATCTTTTCAAGCTAACAGAGCACAGCTCTTGGATCCAGCCCACAGCCCCAATCCTAAATCCCCCATTCCTGGTAATCTGCAGGTCTTCCCTTACAACGACTTCACAGGAGCTAAGCAGCACTTGTTGGAGATAGCCCATCTCTCCTTTTGCCATTAACACCACCAGCTCTTTGAGCCCGAGGAGGATGCAGCTGGACACGCTCCGTGTGCTCGGTGACTGTCACCGGGATGTGACCAAAGCAACGCCGACAATGGCAAAGAGCAGCTCTGCCTCCCACCCCGCCTCTCCCTTTTGTCAGCACCGAGGCAGCCAAGCATGGGGCCACTTCAGGGAACTGGACTCCATGGGGGAGGGAAAAAAAAAAAAAAAGGTTAAAAAAAAGAAATAAAGGCTAAGTAATTTCTAGCAGGAGGTGAAATAGCAGGAGAAATTCCTTCATCCCTCTGCAGAGTCTCCCTCTGAGCTCCCAGGCCAGGAGCACAAATGGGAGCAGGGCTGCTCCTCTCCACAGCAGCCTGTAAAGATGTCAGCTGGGAGCCACCGTGGAGCTGCAGCCCCGGAGCTGTTGCACAATCCCCTGGCTGCAGCAGCAGAGCTGATTTAAGAGTTTCCGGGCCCTGGTCCACCTCCAGCTCTGTGATGTGGCTCCCCCACGGCCCCACACACAACTGTGCCAGGAGAACCCCTGGAGCAGCAAGCAGCAGTGCTGGGAGCAGGGAGATCCCCCCAGGGTGCACGAGGACCCCAGAGCTGGGTGCTGCTGCCAGAGCACTGTGCAGCTCTGCCCCGGGGCTCAGGTTCCACAGGAAGCTCAGCTGCTGCGAGGGGCAGCTGCCACCACTCCCTGTCTGTCACACGAGTGTCCCCAGATCCCCCTGTCCGGCACCCAGCAGGAGCTGGGGCCAGGCAGGACACTGACAGGACAGCAGCAGAGCTGAGCCCCGGTGTCACAGGCTGTGGTCCCAGGGACAGCCTGGCAGCACCATCAGCTCGCACTGCTGGGACAGACAGGGGATGGGGACACCTCGGGGACAAGGAAGGACACTCCAGGATCAGCAGTCACAGCTTTACAGGGAGGGCTGGGCACCTGGAACTGCCTCTTCTTAATGCCCAGTGTGCACATTTAATCCACCTGCAAAGTCATAAAATCCCAGATGGGTTTGGGTGGGAAGGGACCTTAAAGCTCATCTTGTGCCACCCCCTGCCACGGGCAGGGACATTTTCCACTATCCCAGGGTGCTCCAAGCCCCGTCCAGCCTGGCCTTGGACACTTGCAGGGATGTGACTTCTCTGCAGAATGGAATTAACACTTGCCCAATAAACTCTTCTACTGGGAATCCTGCAGAAAAAAACCCGTTCCCAACAAACCCATCAATATTTGCTGTATCACAGTGCCTGATTAAATCATAATACAAACTGTCCTAGAAAATTCATCTTAATAAAATAAACCTTTCTTGAAGTGGTCAGGAGAAACCAGTTCCATAATTCCCATGACATTATCCTGTGAACTCTATTACAACAGACATGGCTTCTTTATAACAAATATACAAGTGAAAAGTAGCAAGAGCTTGGATTTGTCTGTCCCTTCTTGCATTTTTTTTTGCCTTCTTTTGGAAAACACTTTTTAGAAAAGAGAGGATGAGGAATGTTCTCAGTTGTAAAAAGGAAAAAAATATTTAGACAGCTTTTAAAAATAGTAGTACAAGAACATAATTTGTTTTATGTTTCACAACACAACTTATTTAGATTTAGTAGCATGTGGCTGTATTTTGAGCTTCAGCCAATGGCACATTTCTTACAGGCCATGGCAGGAAGAGGGGCTTTATTTACATTTTATTTTTTTTTCATTACCAAAACTGAGATGATTTTCTTCTTTTCTGAAATAAGATCACTTTCTAAAACATTGCTATCGTGGGCAGAAAGTGTCTCTGTGTCTCTTGTAGCTCTGCAGATGTTACTGCAAGGGATGAATGAGGGATCATAACCTTAAACTCTGACTTCTGGGTAACTGCCTGCAGATAAATCTCAATAAAAGTTTGTATCTGAAACAGGAACTAAACCACACAGGAAGGAACATTTAATATTGACTGGAGTTTCAAAAAAGAATTTTTTTTTTGAGATGCAACCCAGCCTAAGCATTTACGAATCTGCTGCTCTATCTTTTCTGAGAGATTATTTTTAACATCTTTTTCAGGCAGGGATTTAACATCATCCTTCCAAACTGGTAAAGAATAAATCCCTACTCACCTCTGACTTGAAAGAAGTTTCATCCTCTGAGTTTGACTCCTCCATTTCCACGGGCTTTTTGATCTCCTTGGCCTCACTCTCAGATTTTACCTTTTCCACTTTGGCATTCATCTTCTCCTTGGTTTGTTTCTTCTCTGGATATGAGGAAGACGAGGTTCGGGGAGATGTCCCCAGGATATTCTTTACCCCTTTGGAGCTACTCTTTTTTTGTTTTTTGGCACTAGGCTTTGGTGACTCCACGTTGGAGGGCCTCTTGCTGGAAGACTTTAACTCCGGCTGTGGCCCCCCCTTTGGAGAGGTGTTCTCCAGTTTGGTCTCCTTCACGGCCAGTTTTGGTTCCTTGAAAGCAGCTTTTGGAGGTGCCTTCTCCTCCTTAGGCAGTTTGTTCTCAGTTGGTTTTCTGGAGGAGTCCTTCAAAGGCTTGTTCTGTTCTCTCTCAAGGTCTTTGGAGGAGTTTTTGCTCTCAGAGTCTTTCCTGGGCCTCTCCCTGTGCTCCTTGGTTACTTTATGTGGCTTGGATGCTTTGCTACTTTCCTTGTTTGCATCCTAAAATTCAGCAACAGAAACATGCAAGCTGGGTATGAAACTGCAGCTCTGCACAGAATGATAAAACACATCCTCATAAATCACATGGCAGCGTTTGTTCCATGCAGAAATCCACCCCCACGTGCCCAGGTAAACATCCACACTTCCCTCAAGCTGCTGCACACAAACTGGCAGTGACCACTTCAACATTTAGGAAAGGATGAAACACGTTCTGCTCCTTTCCAGGGTCTGTCAAAGGTCTAGAAACATCTACAGAAGTTTAATTCAGGTTTAACCTGAAGGCAAATACAGATGCACCTCTCAGGGCACCCTGGAAGAAGGGAAGCAGGAGAACGTTGTCTCTTTAGCAACTGGCAATTTTCACCAGAGCTCATCTCAGAGCCTTTATTTCTCTGTTGTGTTTTCCAGTGCTTAATTCCTGACCAAATTAAATCAGCCACTAACAGGTAAGTCATCTTCACTGTGTTCCATAACATCAGAAGGCATAACTGAAGTGCCAGAGTGTTTAGAGCCCTGAAGAACACGGCTATCAGAATTGAATTACACTGGAAAATGAATTGTTGTTAATACCTGTGACTGTTCAGGCTGATAAAGTGCATGTAATCTGCTCCAAAACACATTGCTTAGGGATTGTTTCTCCCATGTAGGATTATACAAAAATAGCTTCAGTACATAAGGGAAAAAAAAAGAAAAAAACTTGAGGTTCTTTGGAAGTCTCAGGACCTGGCTACTGCTGGAGGCAAACATCCAATCTGGAAAGCACCCGTTGGACCAAGTGAAGCGTACTTGATGTTCTCTCCAGCACTGCCCTGAGGACAGAGGAAGGGCTGACTTTCCACTCAGCCTTCCTGCCAAGAGGTGCAGGGACTCAGAGTGCAGCTGGGCATGGCAGACAGTGAGAGAGCCACAGAATCCACCCTCAGCATCGAGGACACAGCCAGAACAATCAGAGAGGATTTCATCAGCCTTTAAGGAAGACACGATTCACCAAAAATTCCCAGTCTTGCACATTTAATTTTCTTTTCGAAACTTCCCTGGAGAGAAGTCTATCAGATCATAAAAAAACCTCCTAAAGGCTGGGAAGTTCCAGACCATTAACTACTGAACTGCAGAGTACAAGGAGGTTCAGAATTAGCAGCAGCCAGGAACAGCTGCTGAACAAGCTCTCAGCAGCCTGGCCTGAAAGACTCCCTCACCTCGGGCTGACCCAAACGTGTGCTGCACTGACCTTTGACCCATGGGAGGGTTTGGTCTTCTTGGGATCAGAGAAGGCAGAGAGAGGTATCGTGGGCAGCATCGGATAATCGGGACTTGGCCTTGAAACAGTCTCTGCTCCTTCTGGCATCACCATTACCTGGGAATAAAGAGGAGGGAAATTATGTCTGTGCAAAGTCTCACGGACTATTAACTATTAACACATGATTATGTTAAGCCACTTGCTCAATTAACACACTATTATTCATCTTTTCAATGTTTTTTTCCTCGCCTGCTTAAAGGCCATAAAAAGATATTGTCTACGGAATGCTCAGTTTCAAGGCAACTCCTCAAACACAGAATATTAAACCCACAAAAACTGAAAGGCAGCAATGCAATATCGAGTGTCTTTCCCAAAGGGAATGCCAATATTCTGAGCACAGGCAGGCAATAAAGCTCTGGACAAGAACTGTGTGTTCTGCTGCAAATGCTCTTCCCCTGAAAAAGGGTAGGGAGATAAATCTGGAAGGAATGAGCAAGGCTTCCTTGGCCTAAGAGAAGCTGAATTCACTCTTTCAGGGGAAAAAAGGAAAAAAAACAGGGCTTGGGTCTCTCCCATCACAAAATCTTAACAGCAAGCACTGAGCTTCATGGAACAATTCCCTTACCTTCCCTACATTGTCAGGGTAATTCTGTGGAAAACTGCCACCAGAGAAAGGGCATCAAAAGTGATTAACAGCTGAAACACCTCAGTACACAAGGACTAACATACCATACTGTGAAAATCCTAGAAAGCAGACGATGTTCCAGCCATCCTAGGGCTGAAATGAGCACCTTCCTCTCTGTCTAATATAGGAAAGCACTGGCACACCGAGGAAGAGGAATCACAGACTGATTTGGACAGGAAGAGGCCTTAAAGCTCATCTTCTTCCATGCCCTGCCATGGGCAGAGACACCTCCCACTATCCCAGGCTGCTCCAAGCCCTGTCCAGCCTGGCCTTGACATCCTCTGGCTCATTACAAACTCCTTGCACTTTGTGCCTTGGATTGATTTGCCCAGATCCTGCAGTTATTTGAGGATCACCCTTTAGAGTCTATTGCTACTCATTACCTTCCCAGATGGAAGGGTTCAGCTACTGTAGCAACCCACACTTCACTGGTAGAGAGTATCTATCTCACACCTGTTTTCACTCTATACTGTCTAATTTTTCAATTTTTTTTTTTATTATCTAAGCCACAAGTAGCTGATGCCAGGTTTAGAGGTCATTTATTGACCAGGAAGCACTAACTATTATGCTAAAAAATAAAATTAATAAGGAATGGTTTGAAAGCCTCTCTCTTTCCTTGAGCTTTTCTGTAGTGACCCAGATCCTGGCACCTGGAAGGTCAGAGGTAACTGCAGCTGCCTGCAATATCCACAGCAGATCTCACTTTCCAGAGGGGTTTTCTGCTTTGATATTAATGCTCACATTTAAACTCACAAATCAAGTGTCACCAATCACACACCAACAACAGATTTGTTCTGCTGCACGTGCTGAAGCCCTATAACCACGAGTCAAAACTGGCTGGGTCATCTTTTAAATGAATGTAGAAAATTGCTTGAAGCCTGCTGGGCTTAAAGAAACCTCAAAGAAAAACAAGTCCACTGCTTTTAGGATCCCCAACGGGCACTTACCCCTCCAGCCCTGATGAGTTTGCGCCTGAATTCCTTGGTGGGGTTGTTGAAAGTCAGTTTCTCACAACGAAGGTGGTTCACAGGTGGGTTCCCCTCCAGATTTAGGAACAGGTCATATGTGAAACAAACCTTTTTGGGCTCCTCCTGAAAACAAGAAAGGCTTTGGGAAACCGGAAGAAGCTTGGCGAGCACACTGAGTCTGGGGATCCAAACAGTCACTCCTGAAAATCCCAAATAAACCACCAAGTGTTGCACTCATGGAGTTTTTCACCATGAGATCAGAGAGCTGGAAATTAAACTATTTGTGCTTGAGGTTAACATTGTTCACGAGGAACTCAGGCATGAGGCTTTCCACAGCAAAAGCAATGCATGGACATAGATTTTGACTGAAAATTGTCTGTTTAAAGCTGTTCAAATCTCCCCAGAAAAGCAGATTCACAAGCTTTATGCACTACTGTTTTCGCCAGAATTCACATCCCATCTCCTTTGGGAAGCAACTCTAAGTATCAATATTAAGAAAAACATAATCCTTTCTGAGAGAAGGAACAACTTCTGAACTCCCAGGATCTCTGCGGGCACCGAGAAAAGATTAAACGCAAAGGGAAAAGGACGGCTTGGTTTGTAAAATCCTTTTCAATATGCATATTGCAGAGGCTGAATGGGAAGATATCCCAGGCTTTTGAACTTTCCAAGGGCACTTTCACCCAAGCAATCCGGAGTTTGTATGCCTGGTGGGGGGATCATCTGCGCCTCACTGCCTCTGTTCCACCTGCTGCGCTTGCAGCACAGAATGGAAGAAATCCCCCCCTTTTCCCCACCCCCTCCAAAACTGCAAATACTCTTCTTGTGTATTACAAATACACAAGACAGGACACTGCCTGGTGCTCCCTGCAGTTCGCATTTCCAAGCTGGAAATTCAATGTGGGAAGAGAGACTGTGCTGGGAAGCCCAGCGAGGCCGGCAGTGCCCTGCGCATTTCCATGAATGCATCCCACGTGCCTCATTCCCTGCGCAGCACCGAGCAGCTGCACAGCAGTCTTTTCCAGAATTCCCATCCAGCAGCTCCATTTCCTGGTGCAGTGGCATTGTTGGATGGGAACAGACGCTGCAGGCTCCCAGCCTCAGCCATTAGATTTGCTGAAAACAGGTTGAAACAGCTTCAGACCACCCTGGTTCCTGCTGCTTGCTCCAGAGGCCATTCCTCAGACAAACTACACCTCTAACAATACAAAGGGTAGTAGCTACACCTGGTTTACATCAAAATCAGTACCCTGAGCTCATCTAGGAGTCGAGGTCTTGGATCGTCACCCTCAAACAGGGGCAGGCATCAACAGACACAGAGAAGAGCCTCAGATTAATGTGCTGCCAATGCCAGGTCTTCAAACCCTCTTTTGGGAAAGTTCTGAAGAATCCACATGCTCCTGAAAGGAGTTTACTAAAACAGAGAGATGGGAGGAAAAAGAAAAATCCCTGCAAAATCCAGTGCCCTGTCATTTGCCTGTTTTCCATGCCCGTTCTCATTAACGGAATCATTAGCGAGCTCTGCGTGTGCGCTCGCTGCAGTTCAAACAGCAGCTGCACAGGGTCCCTCAAAGCCTAATAAACTGAAATGAAGGATGAATAGAAATCCAAATATGGCCTAATAATGGCTTCTAAAATGCTTTCCCTGGTTTACAACAGAGTAAATAATCTTGGCTCTATCAGCAAGCACAGGCTTTGGTCAGGAGATGTTTTGCCCTCCCATTACCAGCTCTGCTTTGTCATTTGCCCATTTGCTTTCCAAGCAGGAGAGAGGCAGCAAATCCCTCTCCCTCTCACCTTGGCTATCCCATTTTTTGGTGCTTTTTTCACAAAAAAAGCACTGAAATATTTATCATATGTCTGTTGAATTTTTGTAGAATTAAGGCAGTTTTTTAATGTCTTCCAGCTCAGAGATCACAACTGCCCTGGGAATGAGCCCCAGCAGAGTGCCCTGACCATTAAAATCTCCTTTGTATCCCCCGGGCCATAAGGAGCCCCCCACCCCCCCAGTGAATAGTTGAGATTACAGCACTCCCAAAAGAACCACCACAAAAGTCTCAAAGCAAAAAGCTGCAAATAAACATTCTTTCCTTTACTGCCCTCACTGCCCAGCTAATGATTACAGCTCAGGCCACTCCAAAGCTTAATCCATCCGGTCCTCCCTAAAAGGCTCTTCCCCCCCAAACAACCATCAAGGGAAAGAAGAGGGGGAGGAGAAAGCCAAGGAAAATCTCTCAATTGACCCAGACCTACCCATCCTCTAACTTTAAATGGAAAGCCAGGCTGAGCCCACAGTGCCACACTTCAAAGCCTTTCTCAACAACATGTTGGGATCCACACATCCTGCTGCTGGGAGCTGCAACCCAGAGTAGGTTCTTTCTCACCCTACAAACTTTGGAACAGACAATCCTACACATCCTTCATGCACTCCTGCTTCAGTAGCAACTACAGACACAAGCTAAGCTTTGCCCTTAGCTAATTCCACCTTCTGATATTCCTTGATGTCTATCAAAAAAACTGACATGGGAAGACACTTTGCTGCTCCCAAGACCATAAGCTTTTCTAAAGGGTCCTACATCCACGAAAAGCTTTAAAAAGTGGGGATCATGTCCACTTCTAACTGGTAGGTATGAATTGTTCAGATTCAAATTCAGTGGTGCATTTAGCCATGAAATGGTTAAGCTGGTGCAGGATGTCTCAGCAAGGCACCTCAGAACCTCACTTTGCATCTGCCCCTTAAATCCCAGGATGCCAGAGAAGTAAACTACAAGTGAGCACCACAAAGCCAGGGCTTTTATTTGCAGCTGCTGTAAACTTCCCTTCATCCAGTGAATTCCCCTATTCCACCTCCAATCTCCTGAGCTGGGTACATTAGGTTTTATTTTTACTGCTTCCTGTCTGCACGGCCTGCCACTGCGTTGTTACGAGCTCTGAAGCTGCTTTATTTTTCCTTTGAGTTCTGAAGTAATGGGTTAAAGTTCTTTTGGCACTTTTTGTAAGAGGAGGAATTTTTAAAAGTCTTTTGTTAAAATTTCCTTGTCTTGTTTTTAAGGCAGGGTGTGCCCTTTGCCACTTAACACAAATCAAAAGGATTTCACTGGTAGCGTGTGCATAAAGCTCATAAATCACTTTTAGAAAGCCATAAAACAAAATTATCTACAAAAATCGAGCACACCAAGGAAGCAGGCTCATGGTTATTCAATAACTATAACATCTAACACCACTTCCCTTCTGCCATAGATCCAGCCTGACAGAGGCTTTTATCCGGAACGTCTGGAGAAATGGAGCCCCTTCCCAGGCTGGTACAACCCGTCTGACTGGTCCTGGAGCAGCTTCCAGACAGGGCATTGGAAAGGGAATAGCCCAATGTTCACATTTTGAAATAATCAGCCTCATGTTTCACTCAGGAATCCATGAACCACCTTTATCTTTGGGGAGATTCTCCAGGGTTAAGCGTTTAGGACTTTCCTTTCCATCAGATGCTTATTGCTTTGTTTGAAAATTAGGTTTTCCTAATATATTTTTATTTTATATATATATATAATTAGTACAATAAATATATGAGTATAAATAATATAGATTAGTGTAAATACATCTCTTTATCTACTCACTGCTCCAAGATAAGCACTTAATAATCTACTAACTCTTATAAATACATGATATGAAGCTGGAAAGGCTGATAAAGCTTCTGTCTTTGCAAACACAGCCTTGCCCCACACTGCAAATATATATATATATAAAAATATATGTTTGTATTTTCAGCATCTGGAGGTGCCTATGGATGTGCCACACCGAATGGCTGCTCGAACACACACAGCCCCCAGGTTTTGGCCCTGCTCAGATAAAAGAATGGGTAAATTGATAATCCATCCGAATTTCTGACAGAAAAAGGTAAAAGCAAAGATTCCCTGGTCAGCAGCAGCAGGACAAAAGGAATTGCTGCAGGTTTGGGAAGGAAGATGGTAAAGAACTGACCTAAAACGTTTCCCTCAAAGGGCAGACAGAAGGACAAGTTTCTCTCCTCCTTCCCCAGCTTTCAGCAACACTGAGTAAACTCCAACAGGCTAAAGCTACTCCTCCTCTGCAAACCTGTGTACATCCTGCCCCAAATGGCAATTTCAGTAAAATCAAAGGTCTCACGCAAACACAGGCTCTTCAACCTTCCTTAGGAATATTTCCCTGGCCAACAGTTGCCCCAGCCTTCCCCAGGAGTGTTTCCCAGGCCAATCCCTTCCTGATGGCACAGTCCTGACACCAGTTGCAGCTGATCCTGTTTCACCTCCCCTGCCATATGTGCAGCCCACCTACAACGTCTCCACTGAGTTCCTGCTTTGATACACAAATAATTTTCCCCTTCTCCAATATTTCTCTATTTGTTTTCTATGTCACCTCTACAAAGGTTGCAGAAGGGGTAAAATATGCATATTTTTTCTTTTGAACCTCACTGGAAAAATCAAACGAATTTCTCTGCTTTCTTTGCTTATCTCCTTCTCACTAATAGGAAAAACCCAAGTTCCATGTATCCATTATGTAAATCCTGGAAGGCTTTTATCTCTAGCACTAAAATTAGGAGGTAGCATCTTTAAAGAGACTTTAATACAACATCTTATCCATGTTGCATTAATATCATCTGCCTTGTATCAGAATAACATGAAAATCTACTAGACCTTTAGCTTTGTGGGGAGGATTGATCTAATTTGATTAGGATGCAAAAAATGTCACAGGGAATGAATACCAAAGCCAGACCTGTATTAAAGCCTCCAGATTACAACATGTACCACTAGAAGAGATTTATTTGGAGACAACAATGAAAAAAAGCCTCCAGACTGTTGAAATTGAGGGGGAGAGGGAAGGGGAAGAGCAGGAGAAAAACAGCAACGCATTTGTTGTACCCGGTTTGTATCGATTCGAGCACCAGAAGCCACTCACAGCAGCCCTCGTTACAGGAACACAAAGGATTTCAAAACAAAAATAGCACACTAACATTTCCAGTCCAAATGATCTGCTGTCATTAGCCAACTCGACTTTCAAAAGCTTTATCAATCAACCTGCTGAGCCCCTGCCATTTGTTTTTCAGGATCAGTTACAGCAGCAAAGGCTCTGCCAGTGTTAAAGGAGACCACGAGCCCTGTGGCTGCTCAGAGCCCCCGGCTGCCCAGGCTCACTGCAATATTCACAATTTCTATTCTGCAATTCAAACACCAGCCCTAAGAAAGCACCTACTCATGGAGGAGCTGGATTGCAGCACAGGAAGGACAAACACAGGCCAGCAATGTTCACAAAGGATAAGAACAGCCTCTTACACCTTTTTTCACACTCTGCTGACACCTCCTTATCTGACAAAAAGGCACCAAGAGCACCGAGTCTGCTGCTCCAAACACACAACAATGATAACAAAAAGGGAGTCCTGCAACACAAAGAGTCAATGGGCAATTTTATGCCAAGTTCCTTAAAAACTCCCTGATATAGTTCATTAAAACAGTTCTTAGTAAAGCTGTTCCTTCCCAGAGCACAGGTTGGTCTTTCTTTAGCCGATGCAAAGAGCACTGGCTCTGACAGCCAGGGTTTGTCATCCCAGTAACAAATCAGAACAGGGAAAGGAAATGGCTAAGAAAGGAGCCTTAAACTGTGGAAAAAAACCCATTTCAGCCAACCAAGGCAAAGATCAATCTCCACAGACTGGCCCACTCCTTCTTCAAATCCTTTCTCTTCCCACCTTCACAAAGCTAAACATGCACTGATAACAAATCCCAAAGCCTCTGCGAGTCTGGTTTCAGCTGAGGACACACATCAACAAAAATGTGTCAGAATGTGAGGAACATATGGCCACAAAACCCACCCAGCTCCCCAGCCCAGTCACCTCCAAAGAGCCTTTTCTCCCCAGTCCCAGAACCAATCCATAACATCTACTTGAAGAGAATTACTCAAGGATGAGTCCCAAATGCCGTAATCAATTCACAATATCTGCTGCACACACACCAGCTGATCCCCACCAGGGTCAACAGGTTTACACAGATCAGAGTGAGAACAAGCTCTTGAAGTAATGAAGACTTTGATTTATTTGATGTTTTAACACCATTTCTTTAATTCAGGAGAACACAAGCTGTATCCAAAACCTTGGCCACTCCTCCTCCTCTTTCCCTATCTTTTTAATTGTTACTATATCCCAGTCTTTGCATTTCTGTTTTTGTAGAAGTATTTACCTCTTACATTTCCTGCAACTCCACTTACTGAAAATGATCAGAGCTCTTAAAATTCCCAGATGGCATCATCACTGGGCAGTGCTGGACAGAGGAGCCCAGCTCTTCATCTAGAACCCCAGAATATCCTGAGTTGGAAAGGATCATCAGCCCAGCCCCTGTCCCTGCACAGACACCCCAACAATCCCACCCTGAGCATCCCTGAGAGCGTTGTCCAAAGGCTCCTGCAGCTCTGGCAGCCTTGGGGCTGGGACCATTCCCTGGGCAGCCTGGGCAGTGCCCCAGCAGCCTCGGGGGGAAGAACCTTTCCCTGAGCTCCATCCCAAGGCCTGACACAGCTCCAGCCCTTCCTGGGCTCCTGTCCCAGCTCACTCCCTCATCAGCAACTTCTGGGCTCCCTGCAATCCTAAGTTAGCTCATGGCTGAATCTGAAAACACATCTTTGTTCCAATGATGTGCTGGAAGATGGAACATTTTCCACCTTTTCCCTCAACCACCACTTGCCCCAATTAAATAATGAGAGGTGCTGCCTGAAACTCCTTAATTAGCAATTTGTTAATCAGCTTAAAAATGGAAAAGAACTTCTCCAGAAAACATGCAGCAGAAAAACGGGGCAAAAATAAGTGTTTTGAAGATCTGTAGATTTGAAAACAAGTCTGCAACTATTTATTTGTCGTGTTTCTGAAGACCAAGATGTCAGAAACAACGAGCCTTCTCCTAAATTAACAGCTCCTTCCATTGTTTCCAGGGAGAACAGAGCCCACCTATTTCCCTTATTTATAAAAGCCACCTCTCAGCTCAGTGCTGGGGAACAACTCTGCAGTCACGTGTGTGGAGAAACAATGAGGAGTGATGACCCCAGTGGGTGTGAAAGCAAGTTCTAGTCAGAAAAGCTGCCAGCTCCATATTCCATGAGGAACACGGGAATATGAGGGACAGAGGGAAAAGAAAACAGAGGAATGCAGATGGCAGTCACAGCAAACGTGAGCACCCACAAAAAGACACAGAAATGAGGGAGAGCTGAGGATTTCAGAAACCATTGGAGAGCTGCAGGGAAAAGGGAAGAGTGGGGAATGGCTGGGTGAAGAAAGGAAGGGAAAATAAAAGGAAATAGTAGAACAAAAACACAGTTCATCCCTGCCAGGCATTAGAGGTTCCACTTTTAAGGAATCAGCCTGGAGATGTTCACATTTTTTGGTCAGGACTGTAAAGGATTTTGGACCTGACTTAAGCCAACACTTAATGCAGATGGAGAATTTTCTGATTCCTATCTAAAACCTCAGAAAAGCCACCAGAAGTAAAACTACTTCCAAGCTTTTGAGGTGTTTTTGTTGCACTCAAGTCGTAGTTTTCAGTGTTTGCCAAAAAAGCTGCTTTTATCAACAACGCTCACCCCTCAGCCCCTGGCTGCCATTTTTCTTCCCAGCCTTTTGGCTTTCCCTACCCACCCAAAAAACAACTTGTGGGCAAAACATTCCCAGGTTTAGCAGGGCACTCTGTCTTCAGTGGCTCAGCCCCATTATCCGGCTTATTCCTCCAACCCATGAAGTGGGGTCAGAGCACTGTGGTAGGCCAAGAACCCAACCCAAAATGCTGATTATTCACAAAGTGACACTGCCAGGAGAGTATCCTGGGCTGGAGAGGGGACAGAGGGAACAGCAGGCAGATGTTTGTGGGAGGGACAGGGAAAGGAGGATGGGAAGCTGAACGGAATGAGGCTGCTACATGTGCTCTGCTGTCAACACACCTGGGGTAAGGGCTGGTGCTTGGAGAGCTGAGGGGGTGGGAGAGCACAGATTCCAGGGATGTGGCTCAACATTCTTGGTTTAGTTTACCTCAGTTCCCTCTTAGGGATCATAAGCAAAACATTAGTTTTTATTTTATTATTTAAGCAGTAATCAAACCCAGAAACATCCATTATTCATGTTTAACAAAACAACTTAACTGAAACTGAGGTAATATGAACACAAGTGCCCAATTCCCTGTTTTCATAACCTACAGCATGTGACCTCTGTGGTAGACTTAAAACAAGCAATAAATCCAAATTTTAACTTTCATATACCTGCTGGCAATGCATCTTTAGACTTCAAATATTTAGTGTTTTCTTTCTGGAAGAGCACTGAGACAGAACAGGGATATCTTTATACAGCTCTAAATACTTGTGCTACACATGCAAATGTTTGTCTCGGGCCTCTGCAGATTTCATACCTATCCAGTTAAATTTAATAAGCTTGCAAATTCAAAAGCAGATCTTTTAATATATTGACAATCAACACAGTGTTTACAAATATTTACAGTATCAGTGTTTTATGTTTATTTACTTCCATATGTACATAAAATATTTTAAATTGCTTTAATATCCTCCATGCTAAAGAAGCTCCAAGTGGTACAATCTCTGCTCAGAATCTCCAGGACCATCCACTGTCCTGGTATCACCTTTCTATGCAATTCCATTTCTGCCAAAAGCTTTCTTTTGAAGTCTGGCAGGAGCTTCCAACTCCCAGTTAAATTCTATTTATTAGACTAATAAAAAACACACACATAAAACAGTCACATAATTTAGAGTCTTTCTGTCAGGCAGTTTTAGGCTCTGGCACAGCTCAAAACAATTAGAAGACCAGAAATCAGATTCTACCTTGTTTTTGAAGTGCACTTCAATGGGCATAATGAAGCCAGCGTAGCCAGACTCCTCCACCTTGTAGGGGGGCTCCTTGCACACTGAAAGAGAACAAATAAATGTGAACTTGGAATTCAGCACTTTATCTGAGCCAAAAAGGAGCTGCAAGAGGAGAACTGGGCCTCTGGCAACTCGGGGCACAATTAAAACACTGACCTTTGTGGAAAACCCCACACAGAATAAGATGGTGGCCACGGGCTTAGTTCAGAACATGAAATCTGTTCTTAGCTCCTCCCATGGAACGGAAACATAAAACACTGCAGGGCCCGGCCTCAGTGAGATCCTTCCCTCCTGTGCACTGAGATACAATTACATTTCTGGGCAGTCCCACAACAATGCAAACTGCCAGCTCCAAGTGCCTGCCAAGGAAAGGCCAAGACCCAAAAGGTGGAACAGCACAGAAAGGTAAACTTTGATGCCCATATTTCTGAATCAAAACACTACCACACGCAAGCAGGTGATTATTTTTTCCTTGAAACACTCCCCTGCACTCCTCAGTGCTCACAGTTGGGTCACAGCCACGCTCCAGGCTGCTGCTTCCCCCACAGGTGAACAAACCTGAAGGGCAGGTGAGCACTGCTATTTATTTCACACACGAGGAAACACAAGGAGGAAGGTGAACCAGTTTGCTGCTAAGGTCAGAGCTGCTTACTTCAGAAACAGCAATTAGAAAAGTTAATTGCTTCTCAGAAATTAATCTGCATGTCCCTGCCTCAGTTCCCCCTGTCCCGCTATCTGGTGTGGGTTCATGCTCCTGAATCCTTCCTATAATCCGTTCCAGGATATCCAACTTGAAGGATTCCAGGATCATTTCTTTGGCCATGATCTAGCAGCACACTGCAGCTGCCAGAAGAAACATGAGACCCACACAGATATTCTCCCTCTCAGGAACCGGATGCACTTGCATATAATTTATGCACTGCAATATATGTAAATAAAGTCAATTAGGTAATTGGAGGAATTCAGTGCAAATCTTTTGAGTTTCTCTTAAGAATTCCAAGTAATTAATATGATTAGGGAACAGTACATCAAACCTAAAAGCACACAAATCATTTTCCTTTAATGTAGCTGTATTATCCCCACCCAGCTCTAAACACTTCTACCATCATTAAGGTGCTGGAAAGCAGCACTCCAAATGCAACTGAGAAAAAAGGGCATCACTAAAAATAACAAAAAAAACCCTCTAGACTTGCTTTAACTTGAATTTCATATAAGAACCCTGTCATTTAGAGGGAAAAATCCCAAACCAAAGAGCAGTGCCAATATGGCAGCAGGAATCTTAATCTGCCAAGCAGCCTTTGTTCCTCTGCCACTCTATTCTGACAAATTCCAAGGGCTCCAAGAGCAATCTGCCAGCAGCACGAGCCCACCTTCAGCACCAGGATCTGCTCCAAGAGGGCACCATCTGAAGAAACCCTTCAAACAAACTGAGGAATAGGAGAGGCATTTTCCACAGTGTTTAGGTAAAACCTTGACACGCCTTGGACAAAGGCAGGCTGGCATTAGGAGCAAGCTCAAGGACATGGAAAACCAGGGACTGGGAAAAAATATCCCTGTAAAGGCAGACGATACAGCAACTGACTGAGCAATGGCCATGGTTTTACACTGCCAGAGGGCAGGGATGGATGGGAGATTGGGAAGGAATTCCTCCCTGGAGGGTGGGGAGGCCCTGGCACAGGGTGCCCAGAGCAGCTGTGGCTGCCCCTGGATCCCTGGCAGTGCCCAAGGCCAGGCTGGACATGGCTGGGATATACCCTGGGACAGTGGAAGGTGTCCCTGCCCATGGCAGAGGGTGGGATGGACTTCAAGGTTCTTTCCCCTCCACACCATTCCAGGATTCTATGTACTATCCCAACACAGTTATTTGCAATAAATTAGTTACACCAGAAGACAAGAACCCTAAGCCAGAAATTGCATTTTCATTCTATAAATCAGCTTTCAGCTCAGTCCTGCACCTGCTTATCATACATCAGTGTTAGTAGATCAGTTTGAAGGAGATATCAACACACAGAGCAGTGTCACACCCTTGTGAATGCTGAGCACCTCTCAGTTCCTTTCTACCGTGGACTCCCAAAAATACCCAATGTCACAGGTTGTCCTAAGGCATCCTGAGTGTCCTGCTCCCAAAGCAGTATTTCCAAGAATGCACAGTACACTAATTCTCATGGGCAGCTTGTATTTCTTAAAGCACTAACGCTGCAGCTTCAGTTACACAACCCTACACAGATGTAACTGCACTGCCCCTGAGAAGGGCAATTCCTGCTCCTCCACCTCAACCTCATGAGCTCGTGCCGCCCCATGCCAAGAATAAGGTATTCTCATTCTGGTAGAGAATCAGAAAATAACACTCCAACTCAACCACATTGACTGCACTGGGCTTGCAGAATGTACAGCAAAGACACCATCATCCCATGGCAGCACTGATTTCTGCTGGGTTAAGGCTATCTGAACTGGCACCTGAGACCAGAAATTGCTAGAATCTGCAAAACTCTCCATACCCAGTACACATCTGAGCCCAGTATTAGAGCATCTCTCGTGTGCTTCCAGCTTTTGCTGGCGAATTCTAACAAATCAAACCCATCTTTCCCATTGTGTAACATGAATTATCTTCTGCTGTCACTTGTGTCTTGAGAACCTGCACATACTGATGCTTAAATAAGAGCAGAAAGCAGCTCACCTCCTGCCCTTTCAGCAGAAGAAAGGTCCCATTCTCCCTGACCTTCCTCAAACACAGTGGGGAAAGGTTAAAGCTGCAGTGCACGCAATGGACATTTCGCTCCTCTTTAAGGAGATTATTTCACAGAAAAGTGACAGTTCAACACAACCTCGACTTGCAAAACGCTCTTTCATAGAGACAAACCACGTCCAACCCCTCTGACCTCGCTTGGGTTTCGGGAAGCTCTCGTGCAGGCGGAAGACGACGCGCTCCACGAAGTGCTGGATGTCGCACTGCTCCGGGCCCCGCACGAACACCATCCAGTCGTGGGTGAAGCCCTCCGTGGTCGGCTTCTTGCGCAGCTGGGCCCGGTGCCCCAGCTCCAGCTTCACCTGCACCGTGCACTGCGTGGGGACAGAGGCAGCACCGTCAGCACACACAACACGAAACCGGGCGGGATCCGCCGGGGAACGCAGCAGGGCCCGTGTGGGGATCAGCCCCACGCTGCAAACCGCCGCTATCAACGGCAGAGCCGGCACAAAAATAGCTCCCAGCACCATTTCATACCTATTTTCTTCCTAATATTTTAACACTGCAGAGAAAGCAGCTCTACAAGAGGGATCGGTTTCTCTGCCTCGCTTATCAGTTAAATTGTCAGCAAAGTCCTAATTGAGGAATCTTTATTTCTAGAAAGTGTCAGAGACAGAACTTGATGTTCACAGCTTACAGAATTCACAGCACTGACAGAAAACTCATCTTGAAACAGGAAAAATCAGATCGTGAATTGGTGGTTTATGATATTCGCTGGAATGTATCACTCACCAGAAGAAAATTATGTTTCCTGTATGGTTCTAAATATATTTTATTATCTCAGTTTCAAAGATCAAGTTAGCATATCAGCCTGTACAATGTCCAGCACTAAACTGACCTAATTCTGATCTGCACTCCTGAATCCTACTCTGATCACTGAGTGACAGAGAAGGTGTATTCCATGTCTGGCTCAGAGCACAAAAATTCCATTAAGTGCCTTAAAAACCAAATGAAATTAATGGTGAAAATCCACATAGTATTGCAGACTTCACAGGCAGGAGAAAGGAAATGAATTAAACAGATGTAACAGAGAAAAGGCAATTGGGATTCCAACACAAGATAAATCAAGAAAATCTTAGAGCCACACTGGTAGACAGAGAATAACACTCAAGGTACCCAACTTTTGTGCAGATTTGTTACACAAACCAGAGCAGCAGCAGTGATTCCAACAAAATCCAGCTTCAGCACCAGGAGGCTCATAGAAAAAGGGGCTGGTTTCAGTCCCTAAGCCATTCTTCACTTCAGGCTTGAAAATAAGTGTCTTGCTCTTCCTAGCAAATCCCAATTACCACTGGGAGAGGCAGCATTATTTGTCATTACCTATATTACATGTTGACCTGGAGCCAAACCAAGGGCACGTTAGACAATGAGCAGGGAAAGAGAAAGCTTAGAAAGCTTCCTGAGCTCCACACAAATGTTTAGGGAAAGTATCATCCTTATTTTCCCCCTGACAAACTGCAGCAAGGAATTTGATCACAATTAATGCTCAAAAAATACTTTGCATCTCCAACCCGAGATTTTTTTTTTCCAGAGCATGGTGAATACTTGCTGAAAAAGCACAAGTGACTTCATCTCAGCCTTCCTGTCTTTGTAAAAAGCTCTCACAGGAGGTCTGCAGGGCACCAGGCATCAAAGCCTGACCTCCCAAATTGCAGTCCAGTTCCAATTTCAACCGTAAGCCTTAACACACTCTTTCAGGCAGTTTAAATCCTTACAGCAAAATACCTTCAGCCACCCAACACATCAATCCTAAGGCTCGGGGACAAACTCATCTAATTAATTCCTTCACCATTATTGCTACAGCTTTTCTTTGGGATACCTTCCTCTGCAAGTTCCCTTGGCAGGCCATTTTTTCCCTGTTCTTAAGGCTTATCTACAGCAGCTCCACCTCGCTCCTGCGCTAAGAACCAAGGCCCAGGGCCGGCTGCTCTTTCATGTCGCATTAAGGGCTGAGAAGAAAGGCAAGGTGTGCTTCTCTCCGAGCACAGCGATCCCTCCAACGCTGCAAAAGCATTACGTGGAGCCAGGCTGCCGAAATCCTGAGCTCACATCGGAGTGTGCCTGCAGGCCTGCTTTATCTGGGATGCTTCCCACAGTGTTCACATCCCCTGAGCCAGGCTGTGCCGCAGCCTCACGTTATCGATTCCATAATTACCCTTTAAATCCTGCTACTGTTGCCAGTTACTACCCCTCTCCTGAGAAGTGCAAATGACTGTCAGGCTACAAAATCTGCCTTTCCGAGTTGAAACGGCTGAGAAATTGGAGCTGAGAACCAGATGGGGCTGTGTGGAAGAGAACGAAATTAAACATAAAAGAGAACTGTTTAACTGAGAGTGAAAGTTGTACTTGCTGCACTCCTCACACCCTGCTCCAATTAACAATCGCTGTGAATTAAGCCAGAAGTTGAAACACATTTGAAAATAAGATCTCCCAACATAACCAGCATCCAAAGTTGCTCCGTTGAAAATGGAGGGTTTTTTCCTTTTTTTTCCAAGCGTGTCTCTCAACAAAGGGAAATCAGGATCCTATTCAAACAATTTGTAATAATACAAAGGAGCCCGCTTTCAACTTCTCAATAAACATTCTGAAGGCTGCTCTGGTTTTTGTTTGATGTGCTAATTGCCTGAAAGCCATCAGCAGCTCCCATTCCCGCTCCTCCGGGTGATTATCCGGGATAGCGGGGCTCGTTCCGAACCTCAGCCCGGGAGGTACCTGTTACCCGCTCCCCGCACACAAAAGATTCCCCATCCACATCACCTCAGGTAAACTTCCCGCAGCATCCTGGAAAGCCCCGGGCCGGCGGGGACTCTCCCGGTGGCATTAACCCCTCCCGGTGGCATTAACCCTTCCCGGCGCGGCTTGAGGGGGGGTCGCCCCGCCGGCACCTCCCTCCCCGGCAATAATCCCAGACAGGAATTTGCGGGAAATGCTGCTCACACCCCCCGCCGCGGGCGAGGCTGCAGCGGCCGCCCACGGAGGGGACAGGGCTGAAACCCCCCACAGAAGGGTGTGGGGAGGGGTCTCCCCTCAACGGGATTAGGGAGGGGGTATGGCCCCCCCCCAAATTCGGGGTGGGAAGGAGGAGTCCCCCTCAAATGAGGGGTGTGATGCGCCCCCCCCAAATGGGATTGGGGAGATGATGTATCCCCCTAAAAGGGATGTGGGGAGGTGTGTCCCCCAAATGGAGGGTGTGAAGGATGTGTGACCCCCCCCCCAAATGAGATTGAGGAGGAGATGTGCCCGCGCAAAAGGTGTGGGAGGGAGGATCTGTACCCCCCAAATGGGATTTAGGAGATGTGATCCCCAAAAGGGGAGTGGGGAGAAGGCGTGCCCCCTCCCCAAACAGGGGGTGGGAAGGAGGTGTGACCCCCCCAAATTAGACTGAGGGGATCTACCACTCGCAAAAGGGTGTGAAAAGGAGACGTGCCCCCTAAATGGGGGGTGTAGGGAGGAGGTGTGTCCCCACAAAGGGGGGGTGAGGATGTGTGCCGCCCAAATGGGATTGATGTGCCCCCGCAACAGGGTGGGGGAAGGAGGAGGTGTGCCCCCCAAACGGGACCGACGAGATGTGCCCCCCAAAAGGGGTTGGGGAGGAGGTGTGCCCCCCCCCAAAGGGAATGGGGGAGGAGATGTGCCCCTTAAAGAGTGTGGAGAAGACATGTACCCCCCCAAATGAGTGGTATAGAGAAGGTGTGCCCCCCCCAAAGAGGGTGTGAGGAGGAGATTTGTCCCCCTCAAAGGGGGGCGATGCCCCCCAGACCCCCCTTCCTAAGGATGGGGGAGCCCCCCCCATTCAGGGCCCCCTCCCCGGGGGTGCCTCCCCTACGTGCCCCCCTCTCTGAGGGGGGGCGGCACCGCCCCACCCCTCCGGCAGCGCGGCGCGGCCGCTCCCCTCACCTGATTGTCCATGGCTGGGCACAGCAGCGCCGCGGGCCCCGCTCACTCGCTCCCGCCGCCGCGGCGGTTTCGCTGCCCGGTCGGCGGGGCGGGGGGGAGAGATTCTCTTCCCCCGCTCTGTCCACGAGTGAAGCCGCTCTGTCCGTTCCCCCCCACCCCCCTCCCCACCGCCTCGGCCGCCGCCTGCTCGGTCGCGGCCCCTCACGGCCCCGCCGCCCGCCTCATTGTGTGTCACTCACAGGCAGCGCCAGCCCCGCGCCCGCCCCGCGGAACCGGAAACCGCCTCAGCGCCACAGCGGCCCCCGCGCGCCGCCAATGCCCGCGCGCCGCACGCCGCGGGGCGCGGCCCCGCCCCCTCGCCCTGATGGACAGGCGTATCCACCAATGAGCGGTGGGCGGGCTGTAGAGTGGGCGGGTCCGGGGGCGGGCCCGGCGCTGTGGGTCAGGCGAGGGGCGGGAGCGGGGTCCGGCCGCCCCCCCGGGCCCGTGTGGGGCGGTGCGGCGGGTCCTGGGCTGCCGCTGCCCTCCCGGTGCTGTCCCCGGTTCTGTCCCTCGTGATGTTCCTCTTAGTGCACAACCAACACCGGCACCAGGCGTGTGGGCCTCGCCGTGCGCTCACTGTTGCGCCATCCCGCCCCTTCTCCTCCCATCCCGCCCTCGGTCCACGTTTCCCCGACGGTGTGTTAATTCCCGACACAAATGAGGTGGGAGCGAGGGGAAACGAGGGAAGCCTCAGGTCCCGATACGGCCGGCTCGGCAGTCCGGGATGGCCGGGCAGGGCTCGCCTTGTTCTCCGCAGCCTCGCTCCTTCCTGCGCCTTTTTTCTCTCCGTCTCTCCCTCACGTTCCCCCGTCTCATTTTTCCCTTCGTTGTCTTTCATTTTCCCTCACTGCTCCCCTTTTCCTCCTGCCCATCTCTCATTTCCCCTCAGTTTCTCTCATTTGCTCTTGTTCTCCCCCGTTTTCCCTTACCCATTTATTCTCCCTTGTTCTCCCTCATTTTTCCTTTGCTCTCTCGTTTCAATTGCCCACACTCGTTTTCTTTCCATCTTTCCTTTTCTTCACAGTCGCCCTCACTTCTCCCATCAATCTCCCACATTTTCTCTCAGTTTCCATTTTCCCCTTATCCCTCCTTTTTCTTTCTGTTTTTTCCTTTCCCTCTTTCATTCTTTTCCTCTTGATCTCCCTCATTTTCTTTCAGTTTCTCTCATTGCCCCCTCATTTTCTCTCCTTTTCCCCTCAGTCTCCCTCATTTCCCCCTTGGTTTCTGGTTTCCCTGCAGAATCCCATGTTTTCTCTCATTTTTTCCCTCAATCTTTTTTCAGCTTCTCTCCTTTCCCTCACTCTCTCTCATTTTTCCCTCAGTTTTTCTCATTTCCCCCCTCATTTAATTCCTCTTCCCCTTCAATCTCCCACATTTCCTCTTAAGTTTCTATTTTCCCCTTGTCTCATGCATTTTCCCCCCAAGCCTCCCTCATTTCCATCTGTTTATCTCCTTTTCCCTTTGGTCTTCCTCGTTTTTTCCCTTCAGTCTCCCACATTTTTTGTTTTTCTCTCTTTCCCCTCAGTCTCCCAGATTTCCCCCTTCAGTCTCACACATTTCCTCTCAGTTTCCATTTTCCTCTCAGTCACCCTCATTCACCTCATTTTTTCCCCTCAGTCCCTTTCATTTTGCCCCTCAGTTTCCTCTTTTCCCCTCATTTTCCCCTCACTTTCTCTCCTTTTTCCCCTCAATCTCCCTCACTTTCCCCTCATTCTTCCCCTCAGTCTCCCACATTTCCTCTCGGTTCTCATTTCCCCTTCACTTCCCTCATTTCTCCCCTTTGTCCCTCATTCCCCCCCGCAGTTCCCTTCCCCTTCCCGCCTTCCTTTCCCCTCTCCCCCTTCTTTCTCCCTCCCGGGGAGAGTTTTACCCTTTTTTTTTTTTTTTTTGTGNCAAGTTAAAACTCTCAATTTTGCCAGCCCTAAAGGAACGCGGGACTGATCTTTACAAGTGCGGTTGGTGACTGTTTCCGAGCAAAGTCGCTCAGAATTTTTCTCCGTGGAACTTTCTTGTTTGAGGTAGTTTGTTGATCGCGGCGAGGCGGCAGAAAAACCCCGTGTTAGCCAATAACGCTGTGTGTCGCTGACTGATCGCCACAGGCGAGGATTAATCGGTTCCCAAATCGTTCTAAAGAGCCACTTTACCTCATCAACCTGATAGAGGATATTAGCCGAGCAAAATGCTTAATCGCTTCAGTTAACAACAACAACAACAAAAAAGAGCCTGATTTGGGTTCCTTTAAGTGCTGTGGTTTTAATTTTCCATGTTTCTGTCTGATGCAGTCCCAAGAGACATCTCCTTGGACAGTCCCTTTTCTTCTCCATTGAGAAAGGGCCTCTTTCTCTGGGAGTTCTCATTGATATCTTTAATTGTGAACATTATTCCCATGCACGTGACTCTCGGGTCTAAATCTTTTTATTTTCTACCTCCCCATCTTGGCTATTCACTCACAGCCTCATCACAGTCCTCGGTGGTTACATGCCCCCAGGGCTGAGTATTTCCTGGGAATGTCTTGGTCTTTCCCAAGTTGGCTCTTGCTCTGCTGAATTTCCACCTTGTGCGAGAGATGTTGTTCAGACACACTAAGCCCTGAGCTTTTTCTTGAAAAATTGCCTGTTACTTCCTCTGAAACATCATTAGAATTTGCTTTTTGTTTTCGTTTCCCTCAATGGCAATTTTCCCATGCTTTTATTTCTGCCCAGCCTGGTGTAAATGGTTGGTTTTGTGCTCTCCCAGTGCAGGACACAGCTGCCATCCCACTTCTGGTTTGGACACAGGTCGCTCCTCCAGCTTTCAGGGGCAGGATCTGAGCAAGAACTTGGACACTTCCAAGATAGGAAACCCAGAGCCAGGTGCCTCAGCTTCCACTTGCACCGTGGCAGCCCAATAATTGGGCATTAAACCACATTTTTACGGAATGATTTGGAGTGTCCCATTGGGGGTAAGCACCACCTGGTGCTCCAAGCACTCTCTGCTGGGACAAGCACTTTGGAGCTGGACTCTGCTGATCCCTGTGGATCTCTTCCAACTCAGGATATTCGATGAAGTGGCGTGAACGGATTAATTTAAAATGTGCTGGGGTGGCTCTTTACATTCAACTGCGAAAACACTCAAGGAGAGAAATTCCTAGAACCAGCCTTTGCTCTGCTAGCAGCTCCCAGCCTGAACCGTTTCCAGCGCAACCACTGATCAACCTACCCCGATTTGCTTTTCAAACTCCCCTCAAAAAGAAGAAAAAAAAAATAAAAAAATCAGAGCCAAGGGTAGAAAATTTGCCAGGCTCTTTTGGGAGCGTGTTGGGAGTTTGGGGTGCTGGGGATGCCGGAGCCAGCAGCCATCCAGGCTTCTCCAAACTCCTAATTTTGCAGGGAGATCTCAAGCTAACGAGCTGTCAGCCGAGTGCCTTCGCACCCGAGGCAGCCGTGGGCTGAGCTCCTGGTTCTTTATACCTATTCCAGCAACTTCTGGGCTTTGCAATAAGCGTCTGCAAATCCAATTAGCGTCTTTCTTTGTGGCACTGGATGCTGGCAGAGATCCGCTGTGCTGCTGCCATCTACAGTAGGGCCAATGCCAATGGATAAGAAACAGCCCCGATTTGCATATTCAAATATGCAAATGAGACACGACAGCTCTCCTTCATTTTTGTTTGGGGTTTTTATTTTATTTTTTTTTTATTTTTCTTTCCAGAGTCTTGCCTCAAAGATCCTTGTCTCGGACTGAAAGGTGTGTGTTTAATCTGACTTGGCCCGTGGTAGGGGACCATGCCAAGGGCTGGTTCTGTCCCATGAGAGTTGGGGATGATGGAAAATAAAGTGGAAAAAACACTTTGCGCTGCACTTATCCCTGCCTTGGCCAGGGATGGGAAAGATTTCGGGTGTGTTTTCCCAGGTTTCAGCCCTGGGAAAGGACAACACGTTCTTTCTCTCTCCTGCCTGTGCACACCATGGATGCTTGACAGGCTGAATGTGGCTTTTCCTGGGAAGTGTGAGCAAAGGAGGAACAACCGGGATATCGAGGTCAGATGAGTCCCTGTGCTCCAGTGGGGCAAGTCCTGACAGAGCAGCCCACGCTCAGGTGTCCCCCCAGTCACCAGCCACGCAGAGCCCACCCCAGCTCTCTGAGGAGCAGGCAACTGCAGACAAAACTGCCCCTTGAGGCACCTCTTCCTTCCCCTGGCTCCCTTTCTCTGCAGGAACACAGCACTGACCTGCTCAAACACACACGGAGCCCCCCAGGCTCCCCAGCAGCCCCTCCAGACCATCCTCATGCGGCCCAAGATGCCTGAATTGCTCATTTTTCAGCAAAAGTTCTTTTCTGTAGGTTTAGCATACCTCACTGCGAGGTGGGCTGTACATCAACTGTGTATTGACTGCAAGTCCCTGTCGTGGTTTTGTATGTCTGTGCTTGTGGCTTGCCCTTCCTGTCTCTGGAGAAACAAGTTTGTTTCACTGTTTTTCATCATTCATTATTATTTTCTCATTACTAATTTAGTTGCAGCCTTCCCTGCTTCCACTCTTGCACTGAAGACCACGACTTCTGTGGTCAGTCTGGGCTCTGAGTGGCTTGGACACCAGCCAGGGAACAAGCAAGGCTGATTCCAGCATGGAAAGAATCAGGCAGTGCAGAAAAATTATCATCTTGTAATAGCTCTAAAGGATTTAAAGATTAGAACAGAAACCTTACATTTGTGCAGGGTTTCTCTGAGAAAATTCACTCTTCCACTTCGTGCCCATGTGCAACATGCTTGAGTGGAAAGATCCTCACGTTCTGGATGTCAGTGACCTTCTCTTACAGCTGCAAAATTATTACAGTGGCCTTCACCCACTTCTGCAAAGCACATGCCACGGGCCAAGTGCTCTCTGGTGTTCCCAGGATGAGCAAATCTGCAGCTGAAACCCAGAATTGGTGACGTTTTAGTGAGAAGGGGCAGAGATTCTTCTTCTGGTGTGGACCAAGACTTTGCCAACCACAGCATCACGTCTTTGTGCGCAGCCTCTGAAAATGTCCTGAACCTGAAGCTGAGGGAGGATTTGGTTTCTCTGGGGGGCCCTGGATGCTGCTGTGGTCTGTGTCTGGCACAGGGTCACCTCAGGGTGACAGGGAGAAGCTGTGAGTGAGGGGTGAGTGAGAACTGCAGCCATGCCGCCTCCTGGTTTGTTAATCCACACTGGGATCCCTGCAGGGAATCCTGTGCTTGTTTCAATCAGCTGTGAACCCCAGCAATGTTTATTCTTCTAAAAAATGATTTTCTTTTGCCTGTTGTCTGCCTTCCCCTTCTGCAGTTCACACTCCACACTGCAGTGTTCACAGAACATATTTAACACTGGTGTAGTGTAGCAAGAGCCCAGATTGTTAATAACCAAAAACTCTGATTGCCAAAAAGATACTCCTAGCAACTACTAGCTGCATCTGGGAAAAATTACAGACAGCTTGGAAATTCTTTAGTTCCTTATTAATGAAGGACTTTGTAAAAAAACCCAACCCACACTGTAATATAGTTTAGCTTAACCACGTTCTTTTGTGCCTGAGGAAAATCTAAATTATAGCATGCTATAGCTACTGAAAAACGCAGAGGGATTTAAATGTACAATAACCCTCCGAACCAGAAGGAAGGGGGAAAATTTTCTTAGTAAGCGGGAACACAATGAGAATTTATTTTATTCTTTCTGGGTATTTAGTGCTGGTGAAAAGAGCCGGATGAATAGCCCCAAACACATCACGTCCCTTGCAGATGCAACATGGGCAGCACAAGCGTCCTCAAACTGCCCCGCCAACGTGAGCCAGTTCTGAATGAGCAGCGCCAGCTTGCTGGGGGAGAAAGGAGCCTGTCACTATTCAGCCCCTGACCCCTCTGCTCCAGGCTGTTAATGAAGGGGCCTCATTAGCACCAAAGGTGAGCTTGGCATGATAATGGGCTGCTGAAGTGACACCCATCAATCCTCTGCGCTGGCTATTGAGGTGAGGGCACCTTCCCCTTGTGCTCTGCACAGCAGAGGTCAGCTTTGGCCAAGTGATGTAACAGCCTGGTGCTGCCAGAGCTGGCCCGACCTGCCACGGGGACAATTTCACCGGCTGGATTTGTCCCAGGCTGAATACAGGCTGCTGGCACAAGGACAGCTGCAGAGGACGGGCCCGGGCACCTCATGTGGCCACTGGAGCAAACACAATCGTGGGACAAGAGGAGGGAGGGAGATTCGCCGCTGAAATCGGTGTCTGCTCTGCACAGGGCTGCTTTTGGCTGCTGCCAAAGCCTTTGAAAGGTGCCCGTCTGCCTGCTGAGAGAGGCCACCTTGTGACTACTGAGGGCTGTCACCCTCAGCGGGGTAACCTTTAGGCCGCTGAAAAATACCAGATGAGGGGAAAAATAGCTTGAAAAATAGTACATGACAGAAGGAGATCAGTAGGGAAGTCTGACCAGCACCAAAGAGCCTGTTCTGCGTTGTGTTCTGGGTTGAAGAACCCAGAGAGTGAGTAGGGATTTCTATCCCACATTGCCTGAAGCAGCTGCAGCTGCCCCATCCCTGCAAGTGTCCAAATCCAGATTGGACGGGGCTTGGAGCAACCTGGGACAGTGGAAGGTGTCCCTGCCCATGGCAGGGGTGGGACTGGATGGGCTTTAAAGTCCCTTCCAACCCAAACCATTCCATGATTCCCCAAATACACTGAGGCAGACCCTCTCCCAAGGCCCTCCCAGTGTTAGGAATTTCCCAGGGCTCTAAGGTGGCAGTCCAGTGGCTGCACACTCGTGCTTGCCCTGGTTCTGAGCATCCTGAACCCTTCTCATGCTGTGTGGAGCCTTCTCCTCTTGGGACTGGTGTTTCTGCTATTTCCAACCCCAGTAATTCAGCCTGGTGGTTTTGAGAGCCACTGGCATTTTCCAGGAGCAGCGGATCCCCAGCCTGGTGGGGTGTGATGCTCTCTGCACTCAGAGCACATTGTGACACAAAGCCAGAGCTCCTGGAGCTGTTTTTCAGAGCCTGTAGCATTCCAAGCCTCAGCCTGGAGAAAAGAAGGCTCAGGGGGGACCTTCTGGTTCTCCACAAGTCCCTGACAGGAGGGTAAAGCCACGTAGGGGTTGGGCTCTGCTGCCAGGGAACAAGGGACAGGACAAAAACCAGCCTCAAGTTGGTCCAGGGGAGGTTTAGGTTGGATATTGGGAAAATTCCCCCACAGAAAGGGTTGTAAAGTTTTGGAATGAGCTGTCCAGGGCAATGATGGAATCACCATTGCTGGAAGTGTTCAGAAAACTTGTGGCTGTGGCCCTTAGGGGCATGGTTTGAGTGGTGGTGCTGCTGAGTTGCTGGTTGGACTCAATGATCTGAACCATTGTGATTGATTCTGTGATTGTATGAAATTATGAACAATTTCAGATTTTTTTGGGTGGATTCTGGGTCAGCTGCTTCCATGACAGATTCCACTAAATTGTTTTTCTGGAATGATGTAAAAAGAGCTTTCACCTGTCTGTACAGCAACTGCGGGAGGGGTTGCCACATATGCAAATGTATGCAAATGAGCCCTGCTCTACCTGGTTTAGGTATGATACCGGCTCAGATAGTGCCCCACGCTGCAGTGGGGGCTATGCCAACCTGCTGTGACTCAGGGCACTTGGCTGGCCCTGCCATGCTGAAATTCAGCCCACTGAAACTTCAGCTTTATCAGTGCCATCATTACCTGTGAGACAGGAGTGCCCCTGATTGCAGCAAAGCCATTTTTTAGCATCCTGGCACATCTCAAACACCCTGGAGCTGGATTTTGTTGCATAAAAGTAGTTTCAAGGGAGTCAGGCTGGAATATAAAGCGACAAACACATGTGACAAACACTGTTTTGACCAACACAGGGAGGACTCAGAGCTGTCACTGTGGAGGCAGAGCTGTCACAAACTCTTTCCCTTTGTAATTCAGCCATCAAATAAGCCAGGTAATACGCTCCCATGAGCCAACCCACTGCAATTATAAAGTTATAAACCATCAATATTTGAGCTGGGTGAAGGAGCCAATCAATTTGGACCCGTTTCACGTGGTTTTGGAATCGCACTCTGCAAACCCTGCAGGTGCAGACCGCTTGGTTTGGGGCGCCTGGGCATTTTTATAGGCCGGGAGATTTATTTTAAATACGTGTGAAATGTGTCACGAAACATCTGACATATGTGGGAAACATATTCCTGCACCGTCTGGGCAGTGTGTGAGGTCGCTGGGGAACAGCTTGAAAACAGCAATCATTTGCATATGGATATAGAGTTATTTATTTGGTGACACCGTCCCAGGGGAAGAGGGGCATGGCCCAGGTCTCTGTAGGTCACAGGCAGTGTCAGGGGTGTTGAACTTGTGAGGAGTAAGATTGTGAGGGCAAATACAAACGGCTGAAGTGTTTGTGCCTGGGAATTTTTATTTCGATCCTTGTAAAAGAGTTTCGTGGAGGGTAAGAGGCAGAAGGAGGAAAGTAATGTTATTTTTGAGCCTTTGCTCTATGATATTTTGATCACTGAGAGTCGTAGAAACACAGGATGTCCCAAACTGGAAGAGACCCATGAGGATGGTGAGTCCCACTCCTGGCCGTGCACACACCCCCCAACAATCCCCCCCCGTGCATCCCTGAGATCGTTTGGCTTGGAAAGGACCTTAAAGATCATCTGATTCCAAATCTTAATTGGAATTAATCTATATCTGTGTCTGCCTGCAAGGGTGGTAAATGTTATTTAATGTTACATGGGTAAATCGTGAAGCCTGATAGGATGATTCATGATGAACAGCACGTGCAACTTGTTGCCATTTTTGCTCCGTTTCACAGATTTGGGTTTGATTTCACTTGTCAGTGCTCTGGTGGATGTTAATACTTGGCAATATTAGGATAGCAAACAGCAAAATCTCACATATTTTAATTCCTGCGTTTTCACACGACAGATCTTCATTGATTAATTTTTAAATTGGTCCCAGAAAGCACTTAGTGAGATATTGCAATTTGCACTTTATTGGCATTACATGGCACTATTCCTTGCTCCAGCTCAGCAAAATATATTCTCGTGTAAGTGAGTGCCATTGATATCAATGGAATTATTCATATTCTTAAAATTAAACATATGCTTAAACATTTCAGGGAGCTGAGACAGCTGGTCTCTTGTTGAAGGCCTATCTAAATAAATGCAGCATCTACGGCAGATTGTGAAATTTATAACCCCATCCACAACTTAATGTTGAATATTTCAGCATTTCAGGTAAATCTTCACCTTTTGTTAAATATTTGTGCCAAAGAAGCAAAGTGTGACATTTCAGTACAATCCGGTTTTGTGTTTGAACACATCTGTGAAGAACCTCTGCAGAACTGAGCTCATGAATAGGGACAGAAGTGACTTAATGTTCATAGAAAGTGAACAAAAAAAACCCAGTGGAGACTGCCCCTAATTGAAACCACCTTTCGAGCTGTAATGGGAAGGCACAGTAAAATTAATCCTTCCATTTTAGGTATTTTGATAGCAGCCATTAGTGGAGAGTTGAAGTTATTCAAACCACTTTGCCAGGCAGAAAGGAGCTGCTTGTTTTTCTTCTGCCAGCAGCAGTGAGAATGTCTTCCCAAGTGGAACCAAACCACGGGGGTTTGTAGAAACAGCTGAAGAGATTATTTGATCTTTTGATTAAAACCTCATTTTTTGGTCAGCTGGTTTATTTGCCCAGGTAATGGCTGTGCTTCTCCTTCCCCACATCTTTGTGATCCCTGGTCAAACCCAGCCCCGGCTGTGGGTGCAGCTCAGACAGAAGGACACAGCAGGGACCTCGACCCCCTGCAAAAACAGTGACAGAACATTCCCTGGAATATAATGACAATATTCCCTGTCAGCTGCTCAGGACCTGATAGCTTCCACCTTTCCAGAGCAGCCATCAATATTTATGAAATCCTTGCGTTTATGGTTAATTTTGTCTTCTAAGAAAAGTGGACAGCAAGGATGTAAGAAAAACAGTGAGGGGAAAAAAATGTATACATAAAAGAGTATCTCTCCTAGCAATTGTGAAATGGACAGGACTGCCAGACCCCAAGTTGGAAATCCTGTGTCAAGCTTCAAAAGTTACACCGAGAGTGGAAAGGACAAGAATTTTTAAAGTAATAATTCTTGGAGCTTATCTCTTTCCTTCCTGGGTTTCTCAGCCCTTTGTGTTCATGGTCTCAAACTTTTGACTGCAGACATGGGAGGTTAAAATGAAACATAAAATCTAAGCTGAATCAATGTTGGTTTCACATGACTCCAGTAGAAAGTTTTTTTAAATCAATCCTGAAGATTGCCAGGCTGGCACTAAAATCCCAGGACTGTGTGACATCCACTCCCTGCTTCAAAACTACCCTGTCCTTTCCCTCTGAGGCACTTCAACAAATAAAGATCTTTTCCAAAAGGCATAAGTGACACTCCAGTGAAGCAATTCCTTTTCCTGGCATTGTTAAGAGCTGGGGCTGAGTTATTATTAATTACTTTTGCATTATTTATGCAGGTCTATGAATGTGCAATATCTTTTACAGATAAATCACTCTGCCTTGAAAAGTTTCCAGCCTGCCAGCCAGATCCTGGGAATCTGAAACAGCGGGAGGCAACTGGTGCAGCAGAACAGGTAAATGTTAATCCTTGATGCTGCAGGACTGATGCCTTATCAACGCTTTTCTTTCATTTTGTTTTGCAATTGCACCAAATAGACTCCACTGATGCTGTTGTTTCCCAACCTCTTTAATCTGGCATCAGCTGACAGCAGCAGCCTCCATCCTCTTCCTCATTCCCGCTCCTTCTCTTGCCTTTCTTTTTTTGTGGTTTATGCAGCCGCGTGGAGAACCAAAGCAGGGAAATGATGTGGCAAAATTAAGGAGAGGTTTCCTTTTGGCCAGTCCCAGTCCGGCCCCCTGAGCACGGGGGTCTGCAGGTCCTCCTTCCCTCCCTGCCTGTTGTCCCGTGCTGAGCTGGTGTCACCCTGTCACACCCCCCCGGGGCACAGGGAACCCTCACAACTCCCCAGGCTGTCGAGAAGGGGCCTCTGCTGCCTCTCACCCCCTGAGGAGTTCCCCGTTCACGCTTCTGGCCATCCCTTCGTCCCCCCAGTTTTTAGGGGTGTTTGTCAGCTCTGCCCCACACACTGCAGCTGTGGCTCCCCGGCAGGAAGGACAGAGCATCCCCAGCAGCTCGGGGACATTTTGGAGGTGCAAACCCAGCCCCTGTGCAGCCCAGGGGATGCCCAGACCGCCGTCACAGGCTGGTTTTGGGGCTGCATTGCTTCCTCAGGCTGCAGCCCTGCTCAGAGCAGGAGGCCCAGCCTCGGGCGCTGCCGCCCTTTTAAAGCTGCTTTGTGGGTTTCTTTTCTTTTCTTTCTTTTTCTTTCTTTTTTCTTTCTTTTTTTTTTTTTCCCCTCAGGTTCCCAGGGCTGGGGATTCAGCTTCTGGCCTCATCCAGAAATCCCCGAGGGTTTCAGATCCCCACGAGGCCTCTCAATGTCTTGATCTGCTTGAATAGGCATTTTTAACGCGGCCCCGGCTGTCATCGGGGCCTGTTACAGTCACTCAACTGCAGCAACATTGTTCTCCCGGCAGCAGCGCCGGGGACACCTCCCTTATTTCCATACTGCACGGGGGAATTTGGCCACCGGGCCCAGCGTCCCACAGGGGCCCGGTGGCCGGAGGTGGCCAATTAGCCCCGCTCGCCCCCGGCCCAGCCCTTCATCCCCCCGGCCGCTCTCAGCATCTCCGGCCCGCGGGGCTGCTGGCGCCTGTCCATCTCGGCGGGTCCTGCCGGAGGTGAAGGTGATCCCCTTTTCCTGTGCCAGGGGCTCCCTGGCAACGCCGCCTTTTCTTTGGAGGCGGCCTCCTCCACCCCCTGACGGGGCTCGGGGCTGTGAAAGCCCCGCTGCACTTTTGAACTTGCTGCCGGCGCGTTCAGTGGCTGCGCGGGGCAGCGGCGGCGGCGGGGCCGGGCCCAGCGGGGACCCGGTGCAATTGCCCAGAAGTTATTAATAGGCTGGGGAAGAATGTGATGGGCCGGGGAAAGGGTGAGGAGGGGGGAGAGCGGCACGGAGGGTCAGCGAAAGGGAGACGGGGTGATGAGGGGAGAGGTGGGAGTGGTGGCACGAAGGGGAGACAAAGAGGCAAAGAGACGAGGTGGGCACCAGGACGGGCAGACAGGGGCAGGCACAGGCTGGAGATGCGAGTTCCCAGTGCCCTGCACCTTGTGCAGGTGTCTGGGGGGTGGCCGTGCTGGAGGAGAGGTGTCTGACCGCAGTGCTGGGGGATGGAGAGAACAGAGGGACCGGGCCTGGGAGTCCAGTCCATGGTGAGGCGTCCCGCTCCCGGGATGAAATATTGCTCGGGGATCATGAGCCAAATTTGCCATCTAGTGGCCCTGGGGACCATTGCAGAGGGAGCCACGAGGCAGCCGCGGCCATGGGAGAAGGCACTGCCCATCACCTTCTCCTCAGAGATGAAATCCAGAGTGCCCCTGCTGTTGGTTTACTCGCAGGGGTCCAGAAATGGTCCCTGGAGTGACATTACCTTGGTGTGGCTGCGTTGCAGGGAGTCAGCCTCAGCCACCTGCCAGCCTTGGTGCTCCCCTGCCAAAGTCCCTGCAGGCTGGGCCAGGACCCAGACCCACCACAAGGTTCAGCTTGTCACTGTGAGCGGCAAGGTTTAGGGAACAGGAGAGTGTTCCGTGGCTGTGAGAGCAACAGTGTGAACAACCTGGAAAGAACAGTACTGCCTTTCTCTGATGTTTTACATCTCTTTGTTCCTGCAAAGGTAATGAAATTTTTATCTGATGTTCATCTGATGTCATAGAACCAGAGAATCCCAGAATATCCTGAGCTGAGAGGGACCCTTGGGGATCATCAGTGCAGCCCCTGGCCCTGCACAGACACCCCAACAATCCCACCCTGAGCATCCCTGAGAGCTCCTGCAGCTCTGGCAGCCTTGGGGCTGGGACCATTCCCTGGGCAGCCTGGGCAGTGCCCCAGCAGCCTCGGGGGGAAGAACCTTTCCCTGAGCTCCATCCCAAGGCCTGACACAGCTCCAGCCCTTCCTGGGCTCCTGTCCCTGTCCCAGAGCAGAGCTCAGCCCCTGCCCCTCCGCCTCCCCTGGGGAGGAGCTGCAGCCCCCGAGGAGCCTCCCCTCAGTCTCCTCTGCTCCAGCTGAACCAGCCAAGTGCCCTCAGCCCCTCCTCAGACCCTTCCCCAGCTCCGTGTCCCCCCTTTGGACACTCTCCAACAGCTTTGGATCCTTCTGACCTTGTGGTGCCCAAAGTGCCCCCAGCACTGGAGGTGAGGCTGCCCCAGGGCAGAGCAGAGAGGGACAATACCTTCCTTCGGGCAGCTTTGACCATCCTGGCTCCTTACCTCATCCTGCCCCCAGACAGCTCCTCCAGAAATCAGAGGAGTCTCCAAGTTACCTTTGTGGCGTTTGGAGACTCAGAGCTGGGGAGGAACAAGGGCCACTGAGGAAGGGGAAGAGCCTGGGGCAGGGCACCCCAGGACCTGGGCCAGCAGAGCCTCTTCTGAGCTGTCACCCAGGATTTCTCTTTATGAACAACTCTCCCTGGGTCAGGGAGAGATTTGCCCCCCTGTCTATGGGAGTGACTGGCAGCTGAGAGGATGGGGTGCAGTCAGAGGAACAAAAATGGGCTTCAGTCTAAGTCAGTGTCCACAGCTTTAATGCACAGCTCTCCTGAGTAAGACCACATACATCAATAAATAGAGTTAATAACAATAATTAGAGCAGCCCCAACAAACCCAGCTGTCACCAGTTTGGCTTCAGTGTTCTCCGCTGTGCCCTTGTCAGCAAGGGGTGCTGGAGCTTGACTAACACAGAGGACACAGAAGCAGCACCGTGTCCCTCCTCGTGGGGATCTGCTGGAGGAAATCTCCAGCTCCCTGAACACCAGCCTGGGCAGAGCCTTCCAAGGCACCTGTGGGCTCCCACCTCATGCCCAGCATCACCAGGCCTCAGCTGCTCCCTGCCCCCTCCGCTCCCACGCTGCCCCTGCCTGAGGAACAGGAGGAACACACCCGAGATGTTCCCCGGGTGAGCATCGCACACCCCGTGGCCCAGGGAGGCCTGAGGGCACCCAGCTCTAGCACTGCTTGTGGGGTTCCTCCAGGGTGACGTAGGGCACCACCACAGGCCACGAGTCGCTGGGCCAGTATTCCAGCTTTGGCTTGAACGAGGGCATCTCGTAGGTGACGTCGAAGTAAATGACCAGCGGGCAGCAGTACAGCAGGGACAAGGCTATCAGCACGTGCCTGCCAAGGAAACCAAAACCTGTGTTGGACACTGGGATCTTTGCCTGCTGGCATGGTCACCCTGAGGCTGCAGCCCCCAAAGGTCCCACGAGGGCTGCAGGGAGTGTGGGTCCTGCAGGGTTTGTGCCTACAGGGAAATCCTGGCAGAGCTCTGTGAGCTGGGCTGGGGGACAATTCCTGGTGCAGAGGGGCTGGGGTGACACGGGGGACTCCTTCCAACCATTGTCTGTCCCAGCCACCCCAGTGCTTTGTGAGGATGGACCTGAGTGTGCAGCACTTGCAGCCCCACCTGGGCATGCACTGAAATGTCAGGCCCAAACAAAGCCCTGCCTTTCAATTTGGCTGCTAAAATAACCCCAAGGACACTGCACTTCACACAGCACCCCAGGGGCAGCCACAGCCCTTTGAGAGCCAGCTGCCCACCTGGAGGGACTTCTGGAACCATTTACTTTGCAAAACAGTTCTTGGCTGGTGTGGAGGAGAAAGGGGACATTAAACAGTGCTGAATCCTAGGGCTGAGTGAGGAGAAGCCCACAGTGACAGGAAAGGGGAAGAGGGTGGCGAAATAATGCAGCTGAGTGTTTCATCTCAGCTGCTGTTTCTCTGCTGTGGACCTTTCAGCCCAGGAAATGTTTGGGCTGGGGTTCCTGGAGCCCTTACCAGAAGCTGTGGAAGTAGGGGAAGTTGATGGCCTGCCAGAGCCAGCAGAGCCACCGGTCACTGATCCAGCTGGTGATGGCCAGTGCCCACCACATCACCATGACCGCGGCCATCCGGTGAACCCGTTTGTCATTGCACCTGCAGGACACAGCGAGGGACAGGGAGTGGAGTCATCGTGTTGGAAGCAAAGGGAGTTTTAAAGGGGGCTGGTTCCTGCCTGCACATGCAGCAGTGCAAACCCCAGCAGGCTCCTTCTGGGGAGTATTCCTCAGGATTCCACAGGAACTGGAGAAATGTGGCTCTGGGGAGGGGATTTCTGACTTGCTGGGTGTGAGGATGATGCTGGGAGATGCCAAAGCACTCCTGTCTTTCTCTCTAGACCCTGGTGGGTTCTCCCAGCCCCACACTAGTTCCCAAATGGCCCACAAAGGGGAAGGAGCTGCAGAGATGGCAGCTGAGGGGAGAATCATGGACTCATGGAACTGTAAAGGCTGGAAAAGGCCTTTAAGATCATCATATCCAACTGTTAACCCAGCACCACCACTGTGTTCAGCACAAAACCCTGTCCTCAAATGCCACATTCACACGGTTTTGAAAGCTTCCAGGGATGATGATTGCGCCACTGTCCCCTGGGTTTGTCCCCATTCTGTGCTGCCACCTGGGCCAGGTGTCCTTCCTGTACCCCACTGCCCACAGTCCTGCCTGGCCTCTGCCTGGCCCCTCCTGGGCCCAATTCACTGTTGAGGACAGAGTCCCTGCCTGACAGGAGCACAGCTGGACCTGCAGGTCAGCCCTGAGCCCCCTCCTTACTTCTTGAGCTCCCTCCAGGTCATGTAGAGCAGGTGGAAGGCGATGCAGTTGAGCGCGTAGGCATTGAGGGTCGGCTTGACGAAAGACATCAAGGTGCTGATCACGGTGGTGATACCAGTCAGCCACAAGAAATGCCTCCTGAGGGGAATTGGGAGTGAGTGTCAGTGCCCCCAGGGCTCACAGGAGGGGAGGGTAAGGATGGGAAAGGTCCTGCTCCTGCCCTGAGAGGGGGAAAAGTTTCTCCAGCATCCCTTGTCTGTTTGCACGTGGCTGACCTGTGTCTGTGGGGTCCTGGCAGGGAGGCTGAGGTGGCAGCCCCAGTGGGTCGGTGACAGGTCCGGAGCACAGCCCAGGGGACAGCTCCTGCACTTCCATGGTGCTGCCAGGGATGAGGCAAAGGCAGGGAGCTCTGCACAGCCAAGGGCTGCCAGGCAGGACAGTGCAAACACCAATTTGGGCTCCCCGAGCAACAATGGGGCTCAGAGGGGCCTTTCACATGCAAATCTCTTCCCAAGTCCCTTCCCTCTCTCCCAGCCGGGTCTCTACGGTGAACTCCTGGTGACCTCCTGTTCGGCATGGGAAGAGCAGACTTGGAGCAGGTCTTTGCAAGGAACTGGGCTGGCTCAGAGGGCTCCAGCCAGGAGGGGACATCCTCTGAGTAAAGCCCTGCTGGGTTCCCATTTCGGCTGGTCCATGCCCTCCCAGTGGCCTCATCCTTTCTGCTGGACTCCTCCAGCCCAGCCAGCCCTCCTTGAAATGAGGGGTGTAACCATCTTGTCCTATGGGAAACCCCCTCAGCCATGAGGGAAAGCTCTCTGTGGATGATAGAGGATGCTGGAACAGATTGGCAGTGTGAATAATTGAATGTTAATGTTCAGGAACGTTTCATTTCCTAATTAATTTTGAAATTCTCCCTGCAAAGTTTGCTCTGTAGTGACACAAACAAACAGCTCCAGCTGAGAGGAGCCTGGAACAGGAGGGTTTTGACTTTTCCTCTGTCAGCGCCAAAAGAAGGAGGGCCTGGTCCTAAAGCCCTTCAGTGACCTCAGAGCTGACGCCTTACAGGGGAACTGGGGGATCTACTGAGGTGTCACTACACCTCAGTGACAGTGTCCCATCCCTCCCCTCACGGCCTGCACCGTGTCCCTCTGCGTCATACCTGGTCTTGATGCACTTGGGGAAGTAAGCCTGTGGGTACCAGAAGGAATAAGCCACAGCCAGCGTCCAGAGGATGGAGAGCTCATCCAAGAGCTGTCCCACGTAGCTCAGGGTCATGTGGAAGTACGTGGAGAAGGCACCTGCAAGGAGCAAGAGCACCTTGAGATGACAAAGCTCCATCCTCCCGCAAGCCCTTGGGGAGCTGTTCCTGAAGATACACCATTCCTGAAGAGCAGGGCATGGATTTTGTTGTTCGAGGGGACTGGGCTAATGTGGGTAATTACAGGGCTGGAAGCTGCATATCCACAACTGTCAGGAATCATGGGCTGCAGCCTTCAAACAGACCTGGCTGCTTGGTTGCCCACCCGAGTTTTCCCTGTGCTTTGGCCACTGACACCCTCCAAAGGTCTGTGCTGGGTAGTCTGGCAGCCTCTCTGGTCTTCCCACAACACTGACACCCACCTACAACGAGCAGCAGCCCCGAGACAAAGTAGAGGGGCACGGCTTTCTTCTGGCAGTAGTCCCTGTTCAGGTAGAGCAGCGCAGGAGACAGCACAAAGAAGCTCACATTGCTGATCTGGAAAACAAGAGGCACACTCAGCTCCAGGGCGATCCCCATCCCACACCTGCCTCAGTATCTCTGCGTGTGTGGGGAGGATCCTGATCTCCAGCAGAGAGCCTTGTGTGGAAGCAGGGGGTGCTCTCGGAACAGGGAGAGGACAGAGGTGTGTCTCCAGAAGGGAGGCTGGAACTGGAAGGGCAGCTCTTGCTGTGGCAGCAGTGGCTGCAGGCACCTCTGCCCTCCCTCTGGGGCCAGCAAGCCCAGGGTGAGCTGCTGTGTCACTTTTGGGTGATGCTGGTTTACCTTCAGCTGCCCGGGGTCTCCAAGCAACTCCTCTGCCTGCAGCCATCTCCCTCTCATGTCAACCCAGACCCTCCAGGAGCTGCCTGGATGGCTCCTGACCCTTCCAGCCAGCGGTGATTCCCCCGTGAGGGGTTGGAAGAGTGTGAGGAGCTCTGCCAGCACAGCAAGCCACGGTCAGCAAAACACCCCGAGCTGGGAGCGGGTGTGGTGGGGAGCAGCAGGATCAGCAGGACATCAGTAGGTGGGAACAGGCAGGACTGAGGTGACATCCTGTGGTGTCAGGTGTGAAGCCACCTGGCCTGGGGAGGGAGGTGTTCTGGACACTGGTAATTACATGAGGTCATAAACGTCCTCTAAACGCTCCTGGCAAATGAACACAGAGGAATTATTCTGCTCTGGTTTCCAACTCTGCAAAATTCCTCCTTTGATGGACTTTGATTAGTCTGGGGAGGAGGGCATGGTGCTGGAGCAGGGGATGATGCTGGGGCTCAGCCTCTTGCTGGACTGGCTGAAGATGCCATTGCTTTGGAGAGACGAGATGCTGATGGGCAAAATGTGGGAGCTGGGGAGGAGCAGAGAGTGCCCGAAGCCTGGACCTGTCTGCTGGGCCAGGCCTGCTCCACCCTGCAGCACGAGGGAGGGAAATCTGAACTCATTTAATTACCCTCTGTGGGTTCCTACCCTTCCTTTTTCACCTGACTTTGCAAGCTCAGGGAAGGGATATCCCTGGGAAGCACGGCCTCCTCAGGGAAAATGTTTTTTGCTTATTAAATATTGGGATTGTGGTGCTGCATTTACCTGCCAGACAGCTCTTGGGGCTCTGGAGCCATCTGCTCAAGTGCCATTTGGCAAAGCACCAGGGGGACTTTTATCTCAGCCTGACAATCCTTTTCCTTTCATCTTCCAGCCCCATGCTGACCCAGACCCCATGCCTGGAACTCGGCATCCACAGCTGGAGTCTCCCCCCCCCAGCAGCACCAGGTAAATTGCAAAATCGGTGCTGGGTTTGTGGTGTCCCCTGGGATCCCAGTTTATGGTAACAAGGCTGCAAATCACTGGGATGTTGTCATTTCTCTGGAACACACCCCATCCTGTTCCACAGGGAAACACAATTCACGCCTAATGTGAGATCTCTATTCCCTTAAACACCGGAGATTCATCTTGATTTTCCCTAAGGCTTCCGAGTCAAGTTGATGCTCCCATTAGCAGCAGTTCTCAGGCCGAATGTATCGTTTTTCCACAGGTGCTTAGAGCCAAATCCAGGCCAATTCCCACTCCAGCCGTGAAAAGAGAAGCGCTGCTCCCACTTGCACCCTCGAGGTCAAATTGTTCAGAAAGGACTGAACACACGGTTTGAGAAATCAAACTGTGTGTTCAAGCAACGACCATGCTTCAAACATTTCTTTTCCCCTGAAATGATTAAGGAGGCCTTTGAAAGGCAAGCAGGGATACCAAGGAGAGGGAAAACATTTGGAGAAAAGGGAGGAGAGTGCGAGTGCCGGCATGCAGTCGGTGAGGGGATGAGGGAGAGGAGAGCTCTGGATCCCTGAGCACCGGGCATTGCAACAGTCACATTAATTACATGATAGCTGTGTTATCACTTCATTAATTCGGGAACGGGATGTGCAAGATCAGATAGCAGAGAGGAGGGATAACCAGGAGAACCGTGCCAATAGGGTCAGGAAGATAAACGGGATTCCTTGCAGAGCAGGCAAGCTGGGAGCTTAGGGGACAGCTCCCACCCCTCTGGGGGACACGGGGTTTTCATCACTCCTTGGCTCCAAGCACGGATTTGTAAACACCGACTCTCTGTCTTCCCTCTAGGATGTGGCAAGCTCCGTCTCAGACGTGCTTAGGAGGGTTTTGCTCCCAGGACACCCATTAGAAGTTTTTTTTCTGGAGTTTCTGCCCAGGCTGGGACCCACTAGCACAGCTTCTGCTTCAACCTCTTTGGTCACGCTGGCCAGGAGGCACCAGCTCCCCCTGCCTGGGGTGTCGGGGTGATAAGGGAGTGGTGATGGAGCCAAGGTGTGATAGGACAAGTGAGAGTCCCCTGCCTGAGCTCCCAGCCTGTCTCACTGCCCAGGAAGTGTGAGTTATTGCTCCGGATGCCTCAGCTGAGTGAGCACAACTGTTTGCTTCTCTTCCGAGGAGCTTCCTGGGATCAGCAACACGCCTCTAATCCTGGTGCATTAATAGGATCATTGGGAATACCCCAACTTCTGCAACTCCAGCCTGAGCTGGAGGGACAGAACCTTCACCTGTGACAGGTGAGACCAGCCTCTGCTATGGATTGAGGCAGGAGGTGCTGGTTTAAGCACAGCAGCAGTGCAATGGCAGCAGAGGCTGCTCCTCACTCCAGCCAGGCACTCTCTGCAGTGAAAGGAGATTCCTGCAGGACTTGTGGCATTTTTATTCTCACTCGCAGTGAACCAGCTTTAGCTGACAGAGGAGCCCACAGGGCCAGAGACAGAGGTGAACACCTCTGAGGCTCTCCAGGCCTGTGCAGCAAGTTCCTAAAGCCAGACCTGTGTCTCAGGGGATGAGGCTGCTGAGCACAACTTCCTGGGCAGGCAAGAGAGCCATGGAATTAGTGAGAATGTGAGAGGGCCAGGACACCCCACACAGCCCTGCCACTGCCACACAGCCCTTCTCTGGCAGATCTGCACCCTTTATTTCACCACTCAATGGAGCATCCAGGAGCTCTGGGGGTGAGCAGCATCAGAACTGCTGCAAAGAGACTCTGCTGAGGACGTGGGTGTCGTTACCACCATCCTGGGTCAGTCATTTCAGCAAAGAAATGAGGGTAGAAAGACAAATCCCTGACTGATGACCCTCCTGGAGCACAATTCTGCTCTCCCCCGAGCAGCCAGAAGACAATAAATTTCTGGGTCACTGAGTCACTATAAATAGAGCTTTGCTGCTGAACTGCATCCAGCCATGAGCCACCATGTATTACTAGGTACTTAAAGGTACTGTTTACATTCTTTTCTCATACCCCTGGTGCTTATTTCTAATAAAAAGCATCGAAGCCAAGCAGGCCTGAGAGAGTGTGGCTGGCACAGAGCAATCCCCAGCAGCACATTTGCTGCTGCTGGCACAAAGCAGCTCAGCTCCAGCCCCGGGCAGGGCTGGGAGGAAGACATTGAAGAGGATGCTCTGTGAGGAAACCCTGCTGATTTAGTGATCCAGGAGGTTTGGGTAGGAGCTGGCTGGGTTCCCAGCTAGCCTAAAACTCCAGAAAATTGACACTGAGGTAAATGTTGGTATAATTAATTCAGGGCAGTAACTGCAGAGAGGCAGCCACATGAATAGAGGGAACAAGTGAATGGGGAGAAGAAAAGAAAATGCAGGTTGTTAGGATCACACCTGGGAGAGTGCTCGGAGCCCCAGCTGGATCTGCAGGACGCAGCCAGTGCGGATAGCACCAGATCTCAGCCTGGTCAGATTTCTATAGTCCCCCCTTTAGGGCACATCACAAGGAGCCTGAGCCTGGGGGAGATCCCAGAGCAGGAAGGAGGGATCCCTGGGATGCTGCAGAGGGTGAGACCCAGGCAGTGCTGCTGAGGATGGGACCCAGGCAGTGCCAGCCAGGCTGTGCTGCTGAGGAAGGGCTGATCCCCACGTCAGGGATGTTCCTGCTCACTTTTGGTGACAAGGTCTGGCCCTGAGCACAGCCCAGCCTCGGGGCTGTTGTGGGGTGCTCAGATAATGGCAGATTTTAGGAGGGTTTGCTCCTCTGTCCTTGTCTGGACAGGAGGTGACCAGCCAGCCTAAGGCAGGCAGCTGACGTGGCAGAGCTAGATTCCTGCTGCTCAGGAATGGCATCCTAAGACAGAATTGTTTCCCTCCCTTCCTGCACAGGCACTCTGCTGATCTCTGAGCCTGGCAAAAAGGACATCAGTGCAGGGACCATAAAAAGCTCTTTCTCTGCTGAGGAAGAGGTGCTCAGTGTGATATAGAGGAGAACAAGGGCAAGTCCAACTGCTGGAAAAAAATCCTGCAGGGTTTGCTTGTCCATATCCCTCCGTCCCTCAGTACCACACTCGTTTTTATCTGCATTGAAACATGCATTGGAGAGATTTTCCTCACTGTGCCTGAGGCCCACACAGTGAGAATTTATCTCAACAAGCCCAGTGGTGTGGTATGGAAACCTGGGACATGGCTGTGGCCAGCAAGGACCTCCCTGCAGGACTGGGCACCTGGGTGAGTTTTTCAGGAGTAGCCACAGAAATCTGTGCCACAAAACGACCCAGGCAGCTGAGAGTTAACGTTTTATGGGAATTAGAGGGCTTACAAGAATTAGTCATGCATCTGGCCACACCAGCTGGTGTCCAGCAGAGGAGTCAGACACTGAAGTGCTTTTGAAGAGCTCCTGAGATAGTTGTTGGTGTGATAAGGATTCTGAGCCACTTTGCCAGTCTGGCTGTAAATGGTATCTCAGCTCCAAAGACATGTTGAAAAAAATGCTGCCTTATGTATCAAACTAGGACACGAGGCAAATTTATCTCCTGGAAGGAATTCAGACCAAAACCAGAACCTTCACTTTCAGGCTTCGTGCTCTTGGTGGAAATCAGCCCCTCTCCAGTGTTAGCAGTGGCTCTCTCAGACACTGAGGCTTCGGGCACTTCCAGCAGCATTTAGAATGGTTTGGGTTGGAAGGGACCTTCAAGATCACCTCACACCCCACCTTGCCATGTGCAGGGATATGTTCCAAGCCCTGAGAGCAGGGCTTGGAAGCCCTGCAACCTTCCAGCAGGTTGCTCCAAGCCCTGAGAGCTGAGATGCTGATGTGAGTATTGAGGGATTTCTGTATCTCCCTGCTCTGCACCTCTGAGCCCATGCAGCAGCAGCAGCAGTAAACAGCAAACAGCACAAAACACCCAGCTGGGTGCCACAGGGAAGCAGGATTAGGTCGGGACTGGCAGATCTTTCTTTGTTGAGAGCCTCAAAGAGCAGTGACTACGCACAGCCCCCTCCTCTGAGACCCTGGCTGGGCAATTAGAGCCTGCAGGACTTGGGCTGGGGAATTATCATCATTACAGGTAATTTAAAAAAACCAGGAAACGCTTAAAAAAAAAAAAAAAAAGAGGAAGAGCCATTTCCATGAGAACAAGGTCTTCTAGTGTTAGACAGTAATTGCCAAAAGTTGTAAACAAGGCCTGTGGAAGGCTGTAAATCCACATGCCTCACACCCCTGGGAGCCTTTAATTGCTCTGAGGGAGCAGGATTTGCTCGGAGAGGCTGCTTATCTCCCAGCCCTCTGCAGGCAGGCATGGATGCTCCAGCTCTGCTGCAGCCAAGGCACTGGCACTGGGTGCAAAAGGATCACAGGAGGTGAAACTGGCTCATGCACCAACTTCCCTCTGCGCTGAGTTCCGTATTCCCAACCTGCCTGACACGGTTCATGGAAGTGCTGCCTCTCATTTTGCCACTCCTGTACCTTTAGCTGGAATACATGAGCCCCGTGTGGGACTTAGCCTGGTTGGCAGCAGAGCTGCAGGACTGGTATAACAGGAACTCACAGACCTGGGCTGTGAAGGAGCTCTGCCACAGTTTTCTCACCGGGAATCGACCCCACACACACACACACACCAGAAGTGCCCCTGACCCCAGCGCCTTTTGGGGAGCCACCGTTGGAAGCAACAGAAGTCCCGTGATTTACCTGAAGCTCAGAAAACGCTCCCCCATACCAGCACCCAGAAGTTCAAAGGAGTGAGGAGGAGGAAAGAAAACAGGGATGTCCCGTCCTGTCTGGATCCCAGAAGCAGCTCCTGGGTGCCTGGGGCCGCCCCAGCCTCCCTCAGCACTCACGGTGTTGTAGTACTCGGCAATCACCGCCGAGCGCACGAAGTTGCTCTCGCACCAATCCACCTCGGCACTCTGGTAGGAAAATATGCTCGGCATCGTCGGGCACCTCGGGCAAAAGGAGAGGTGCAGGTGAGTGGTGGGCACAGGGGAGGAGAGGGCTGCCCGCCCAAAGAGGAGCCCGCTCCTCACACGTGTGGCACCAGCCGGTCCAGCCCAGCGCCTTACCCGGCTACCAAGGGCTCATCCTCTTCCCAACACACATCCTACTGCACAATGGTTCCTCTCTCCCCTGGATGCAGGAGCTGCAAATCGCCCCAGAAAATGCTCTTGGGCTCTGAGGATGGTCACCCATCCATGGCATTAACATCCCTCACCAGGTGCCGTTGCTGCCACGCGACGCTTCCCCATTTCAGCCCAATCCTTGTCACCTCGTCTTCTCCCTTCTCCTCACTTTCTTTATGACTCAGACCTTCCTGCCAGGAGGACTTCCCTGTGCTCTGTGAGTTACCTCTGGGGAGTGGACAACCCTACAGAGGTTGGTGCTCATTGGCTCTGTTCTCCACCATCATCCCTCAGCATCTTCCTGAGGGCTGGAACTTGGCTCGTGGGAGCTCAGCCCTGGAGCACCAGCACAGACCCTGAGCATTTCCAGAGTCCTGGGGCACTGGGCGAATGGGAGGTGCTTCTTCCCTCTGATTTGGGTTTCCCCTGGAATGCTCTCCCAGCCAATTTCCACCCTGGTTTGCCAGTGGAAGGGATCAGAGTTTGACAACTCCAATGGGTTCTCCACTGCCAGACCCAACCTCTGGTAGCACTGCAGCTACAAATGGGACTCCAAACAAAAAGAAAGTCTAACTTTATGCTTTTTTTTCCCCCCATGTTAAAAACTTTTCTGTCCTCATTTTTTCTCAGCACTCTTTCATTAATTTGAAAAAGCAGTTCTGTTCTTATTTTGATCAGAAGTTTCCTATTTGCCATATTTTTTTTTCAGATCCTTGAGACTTTAGAGCTGTTTTTGAGGACAGATGCCAACCTTAGAGGCGTCTGGAAGCACAGTACCTGGATTTTTGGTACAAAACAGAGACAGAAATTCCCTGGATGTGTGTGGGACTAACTTGGCCACCCGTGCTGCTCCAGCCCTGCAGAGTGAGCAGGTTTGGGGTGACACCAGGCAGGCACCGAGGTGACACTGCCTCAGTGGCATCTCTGAGCTCCAGAGGCACTGGTGGCAAACACTTTCTTTGCTTCTCTTTGAAAATCTGTTCAGCTCTAACGCAGGGAAGGGAAGTTTGTCTCAAACCCACTCATCGGTTGATGATGTTGTTGAGGAGAAACTCCCCATTTGCAGAGGGGTGAGCTGAGCCACCCCCGTGTCCAGCTGTCCCCTGGCTGTGCAGCAGGGAGGGACTCCCACAGCTTCCCAAGCAGTTCAAAGGGAGAGGACACAGGAGTGGAACACGGCACAGACGAGCTCGTCTGCAGCTCCTGCTCCGGCCAGACAGACCGACTGGAGGCTGAACCTCCACATTAACCATGGCCTCGCCTTGATCCAGGCTGGCTGGAGATCACAGCCACGGGAGGCAAATAGGTGGCAGCAGAAGGGTTTGAGGGCTGACTCTTCGTGCTCCTGGGTTTCCACGTGCTCCTTCACACCACAGGCACCCTCTCCTCATCCCTCATCTCTTCTACAGCGATGCAGGGTGAAAAAAACAATCGGACCCAGGACAGCAAATCCCACCTCATGGCTCAGGAGATGTCAGTTGAGAGATGGTGAAGGGATGGAGAGACAGAAGAAGAAGAAGAAGAAGAAGAAGAAGAAAATACAAAGAAGAAGAAGAAAAGAAGAAGAAGA